>VZTU01009188.1:38817-174402 GCA_013400835.1 Zapornia atra
TTCAAAATTAAAAGTATTTAGGCTGACACTTCCAATACTATGTGTATGCCTTCAATTGTTTGGTGCATGAAGTTTTAGTCTCAAAAGAATCTCTGCTCCTTAGTGTTCCTCTCTGAAGTCAGGAAGAGCACCCAAGACTTCCCAAACCACACTATTTCTAAACTTTAAAGAAGTCTGTGTGAGCAGCCAATCCAATTAATTCTCTCAAAGCACTTAAGTGATTGCTCTACATAAAGAGCAACATCAAGAACCTTGGGAAGTTTTCCTGAGTGATGCAACCATCAAACTGGTACAGCTAGAAAAATGGAAGTTTTAGGGACAGATAAGCCCTTCTGTCACATCCCAAAAGAGGTGGGGGGAAGTTACTTTACTACAGCTTTCCAGGACAAAACCCCATTTCCCTAAAAGCCTGCTGGCACTCATCTGCTAGGTGGTCTAATAAAAGTGATTATCACCAGCCATACAAATACTGCTTTGATCTTTCGGACATCACAGCTGCAACAAAAATAGCACTATTCCCAGCAGTTACTGCATCAGCTCAAGCAGCAAAAGGAAGTGCAGTTACAGCTAAAAAAATTCAGTCTTGTTATGGCCCGGAGAGGTCCCGTGGTAGAACCTCAGCTTTTTTGTTTGCTTGCTTGTTTTGGTAAAAGCCAAGTAAGTACCATACATTCAAAACTGTTAGAAGAGTATTTGCACAGTCAGATACTCAAAAGAGGTAAACAGAACTGTTTTACTATTCCTTTTTACTTGCCAACTATATAGGCCCCAGGATATGATTTGCAGAAGTACTGAGCATTCACAGCTGCGGCAACAGGAGCTGTCCTTAAAAACATGAAATGCCATTCTGTACTAAAACAATTCCCAAAAACAATTTAATAATTACAATAAATTTTTCCCAAACCCATGGAAACTCCTAACTTTAAACTGTGATCCCTAACAATCTCCAAGATACATCTGTGTGTGTTGGTGGTGACAGCAGAGACTGTCAACAAATGAGGACTTGGCTCAGTATAGTAATAATGAGCTTATAACCTTGTAAGCATCAATATGTAATACTAAAGCATTACTCAATCTATAATGTCATATTAATAATTTACAAACAAGAGCAAACTTTGCCCCAAACATCAGACTCTCCATAGAGAGATAAACTAGCCTGCAACAACAGAGAGTAGCATTGTGTCAATATGCAAAAAGTGTGGATGTCCACGGTGCTCTGTGATGCCTCAAAAGAATGACTTGGCCTCATGCTCCTGAGTCAATAATGATGGCAACAGCACAGTAGGTATAAGACTGAACCATAGTGTTGAATCAATAATCACTATGCTGGGTCACGGTCCTGCATCAATCCAAGGCAGTTTTGCATTATGATGTTGCAACAACTTGCATGATACTAGAAGGTCACCTTGCATCAGTTCAGTGGTAGTATGCCATGACATTGTATGAATATACAGAGGTACATCCTGTGACAGCAAATGAGTATGGAGGGTTGCTAAATTTTGATGTGACCATCACAGGGTCATCATGCATGATATTAATGTTGATAAGTGAGGACTCATGTCACGAGGCCACTTAATTTTCTCCTGGCAGGACAAATTCAGGTGAGTGCAAGTCCTAACTAGGCCAACTTTTGCTAAAACCAGAAATGGCACCCCTTAACCCAAGACTGTCTTTCCACATTTTCACTCCAACCTGCATGGACAACGGGTACTTTGTTCCTGTACACTTTTTATCTGTTCAGCCATTTGACTGAATATGATTGACCTCACTACAACCCGTGGAGAGTAACAAGATTCAAAAGGAAACCACTGTGACAGGGAAATGGCCCAATTATGCTGAGCCTAGCTTTTTCGCTGGCAAAACAGATTCAGAGCATAACACATCAAGACACAGAAGGAAGCAGACACCCAGTGATTGCTGTCGAAGGAGGAGAACAAAAAGATGGCAATTATTTTAATCATCTTCCAAGAGGTGGCAATAATGTTTCTTATAATTGCAAAGAGAAGCAGAAATGTCAATAGTTCCAACGAGCCTTTCTTTCTGAATGGAGCCTGAATCAGCTCTTCATTTAGGCTATTGAAGCATCAACTATTTCCCATTAAACTCTACTTGGGTCAGTCTGCATTGGTCACACTCAGCTTACATTGAAGTTGAGAGTGATAATTACCATAAATTCATATCATTTTCCTAGTGTGAATTTGTTTCAATTTGTTGATAGTATTTCCCCATGTATGTTTCCTTATATTTCCCTATTATTTCTACAGTCATAGTTGTTGTTGAAGTAGGTTTTTCTGAATGTCATTCCATGGGATTTTATCTTTAAACAGAACAGAGATTTGTTTATACCAATAAAATATAACAACAGGGTTGTTTTAAAACAAATACAGAAACAGCCCAGTAAGACAAAATGACAGATGGCACAGCAATTACTAGTTCTTCTGTCCTCATTTCCAATGGCACCTAGTGAGCAACAACCCCAGTTGGCAGTAGACCTTGTACTGCTTTGCCTCTACTCTCTGTGTATACTTGATAGGAATAGGGGTCTTCTCTAAAAAATCTCACAGTTTGAACCTGGCATGGAAGCTACTCATATGTGTTTTGAGGAACACTCAGCAGAAGAATAAATTCTAACTGTGAGGAAGAACATAACTCTAAGCAATACACTGCCTCAGGCTGGACACGAGAGCAGCCCCTCTCACGTCACACACAAGGCTCTTCCATAAAGGGTTCCAGGATGAGTAAATACCCTCCATTTTCTTTCCAGCTACTAGTGCATTTCAGGTATACCAATCCAAAAAGTTTATATAATACACGGGTATGTAATGAAGTTGGCACAAGAGTGAATTTTAAAGAGAGCTTGTCTCAGTCGCCCAGTTATGTGTGTAACCTGTTCTGGTGTTCCCAGCACATCACTTCATATTTCACTTTGACAGTTCAGTGTATCCCACCCCGAGCGTTTGACCTGAAAATGTAGACATGTTTCAGATGAAACAGAAGGTTAATTACAAAGGCTGAATCCATTAATGAAGGCTATCAATTACTAATCAGTTGGTCCACTATTCTCTGTTCCCATATCCAAAAGTATTTATAAGACAGTGACAGGTTTTTAGGGCTGATGTCATCTCTTAGCAACTGTGCTACTCTGGCTGTACGTTTTGACTGCACAAGCAAAGTAGGAAAACATGAAGCATTTATAGATGTGAGACTTGAGGAAAAATTCAAGGTGAGGAACACAGAAAATGAAACTACTTCCTGCCTCCAAAACCTTCCTGACCGCTGCACTGCAGCAGGCTCCGGTCTTACACGAGTCACTGACTGTTCTTGGTAATGAAACACTGAACCATGAGGCACAGAAGGATTTTATGTAGGGTTTGCATTTTTTTAATAAAGTTACAAGCAACACCTGATAAATTTTAAAGTAAATATATCAGCCAAAGTAATATATGCATCCTAAGACATAAAGGACCTGCCAGGTGTTTGCCACAGACAGATATTTTTTTAATAATCATAGACAACTTTGAAAGATGTCAGAATATTAGCAGGGAAAATTATCTTCAGGAAGGGAAAGCAGAGCTCCTAATAATTGTTCTCGCACATGTGAAATTTATTTCCCTTACAAAATAAATCCATCATTGAAGAAAAATGTTTAATTAAGAGGTATTAATAGAAACATGCCCTTTCAAGCAATTTGTATTAAGATTTGGTTACCATGTTAAAAATGAAAGCCTACTCAGTTGTGAAATCATCCCTTATACCAAGTGGTAAAATCCTCATCAGTAAGGGACTTGGAAAATGCAACATAGAATCTACCCTAGGAGAACACAATGAGTATCTTGGCGTTCACCTACTCGGGCATTTTTACTGCTAGATGCACAGTATCTTTCAGTGGCCATTTTTCAAAAGTTTGAGATGCTTTTTATCTTATTTGGGTTATTGTTTGCATCACCATAGATATAAATTTAACATGCATGATTCTAAGTTTTTTATATGACATTATGTGCCGTAGTAGCCAATTTCCAATAAACCAGTACACTCTCTTGTCATGAATTGGCAAAAGGACATCTTCTTCCCTGAAGCCCCAGGTATTATTAAAAAAAAACAAACCAAAAACCCTAACCTTTCCTGCCCTATTGAATGGGCATTATTAAGCTTTCTACCTCAGGAAAAAAATTGTGTTTCTTTTTGCATCAGAAAAAATCTTCAGTTTTTACCCTCAGGAGACAACTTACCCTGAAGTAATTCCACTGCTTGATTGTTCAGCCTGGCCTGTAGATCACTGTCCAAAGCAAAAGCTTAGGGAAGTTTTACAGATGACATGCAACTATCACATATATCTTGTATCCTTTTTTAATGCTACATTCCTCTTTGAATAAGTTGTTGCTTGAATATACTTTTCTGCTGACATTTGGCACCATTTTACACTTTAAGTCCTCCTCTTACCAAGTTTCAGGAAAGCTTAGACATTTTTAGTTAACAACTTGTACTTCCTTGGTGAATCATTGAGAAATTCCCATTGGTTTGAGTTGGAAAGGACCTCAAAGATAATCTAGCTCCAATCCACCCAGCCATGGGCAGGGACACCATCCACCAGACCAAAGCCCTATCCAACCTGGTCTTGAAGGGTTCCAGGGATGGACCATCCAGAACTTCTCTGGGCAACCTGTGCTAGTGCCTCACCACCCTCACATGATTTTTTTTTTTCTAATATCTATTCTAAATCTAACCTCCTTCAGCTTAAGACCATTCCCCCTTGTCCTATCACTCCATGCCCTTGTAAGCACCCCCTCTTCATCTTTCCTGTAGGCCCTGTTAGGTATTTGGAAGGCTGCTATAAGGTGGAGCTTTCTCTTCTCCAGGCTGAACAAGCTCAATTCCCTCGTCTCAGCCTGTCTTCACAGGAGATGTTCTCCAGCCCCTTGATCATCTTTGTGGCCTTCCTCTGGACTCACTCCAACAGCTCCATGGCTTTCTTGTACCAGAGACCCCAGAGCTGGATGCAGTACTCCAGGTGGAGTCTCACAAGAGCAGATGGGCAGAATCCCTCCCTTGACCTGCTGGTCACGCTGTTTTTGATGCAGCCCAGGACTTGGCTGGCTTTCTGGGCATCAAGCACACGTTGCTCGTTCATGTTGAGCTTCTCATCAATGAACACTCCCAAGTCCTTCTCCTCAGGACTGCTCTCAATTTCACCCTTGTTCCAACTGGATTGTACTGTCTCCTTATCCCCATATTTGGGGCTATAAACCCTTCATCTATACTAATTCATATTTTTCCTCAGTTTGCCCCCACTTCAATAATGCCATGTGTCACGTCAATGAGTTCCCAATGTCTGAAGGAGTCCCCAGCACTCCAAATGTGGGGACAGAAACTGACAATTTGTTTGCACACACAATTCTAGAAAGAGCACATTATGTACAGAACCATCAGCTAAAATGATATGGTATGGTTTTTCATGCTGGTTTTATCCATGCTTAGGTAATTCTGTCAGTCAAACACAAAGGACAAAAGTAACAGAGAAATCCAACAACAAAAACTACCAAGGTTGTTAGTGAGACATTATCATTACAAACCTTCAGACCTAATATTGATCTCAGGGAAAACTCTCAAAAGAGTAGTCTGTTTCTATCAAGAATAATCAAAGCACTTGCAGAAAAGTCAGACAACAGAGTTGTTTATATTAGTACAATAAAGCACCCTTTTACCTTCAAACAGTAGCCCTTCCATGCTTTGAAAATTAATTCCAAGTCCTGTGAGAGTTTCTAGATTCTTTTAAACCACCTAAATGAGTATAGTTATATTCTATGGCTTTGTCTAAATTTGCCAAAAACCTAAGAGCGAGTTTGCCATTCATCCCTATAACAGCACATTTCCAAACACACCATCCATACTCTATTAACAAACAGCTCTGACATGGGAAAGAAGGCAGGATACACAGATCATAAGAAGCAGCACAAACGCAGTCAGCATGAGATGAAGTGATGAACCTTTGAAGACTACATTTATTTTCTTTAAGGCAGACATCTCTAGCTATCTTGACCTATTTCCATCCTTATTTTAAAAACAGCACTTTTAGATTCACAGCGCTCTTTAGTGTCAAATTTAGCCATGTCATACGTGGCAGGCTCAGGTTTAGCAACAAAGGAATTAAAGGAGTTTTACCCTCCCTGTTTGCACAAAACTGTACTGCTCATGTCTGGTGGTGGCTTAGACCAGTCAAACTCCTACTCAGTTGCTTACTCGGCTTTCTAGTTTTTCCTCTCTTCTGCTAAAGAGAACAGGCGTGAGAAGGCTCATGGGTCAAGATAAAGACAGGGAGATCACTTATCAATTGCTATTGCAGCCCAAACAGACCTATTTCACAGAAATTCATTTATTACCAGTTTATATATAACTGTTTCTGTACTGATTTGGTTAGTGGAAAACAAAAAGAGAAATATTAAAATGTAAGGGAAACATTGCCCCTTTTCTCAGGCTCAACTTCACTCCTTCACTGCAGAGTCCTCTCCTCCTTGCTGTCACTGGAAGTTACTCTCAGTCCCCTCAGTGAGGCGACAAACATGCAAGAGGTGAAGGGAAGAGGGTGTTATGGTTAGTATACAGCAGTTTCTCTCTGCTGCTCCTTCCTTCTTACAGTTTTTTCTCTGCTCCAGCATGGGCTTTCCACAGGCCATTTCCTTTGGGAATATCCACCTGCCCCAGCACGGGGTCTTCCACAGGTTGCAGTGGACTTCTGCTCTGCCATGGGGCACCTCTCCTCTTACATTGGCGTTATCTCTGCTGTTTATCACTATTCTCCCCCAAGCATCCCTGTATTTGGCGTTTTCTGCCCTTTCTTGGATATGTTTTCACAGATGCCACTGCACTGGCTGATGGGCTCAGCTATGCCCTATGGACTGTCCATTTTGTAGCCAGCTGAGTCTGGCATGGGGCAACCCTGGTCTTGTCCCACGGATACAACCCAGCAGCTGCCACCTTGCCACTTAGACCAAACACACGGTTGTACATAGATGATATGATACAGTCAGATAGCTACACAGCCCCCTCTCTTGTTTCTCCCAGTGGCATTTAAACAAGCTGTATTCCAATCTGTGGATACACTGTATTTGTCGCAGATTAATTTACTTTTGCAGAGATCTGCCCACTTACACTAGAATTTGTAATGCTTTCTGTCATATCTGGACCTAATTTATACACCCAAGAATAGTCTGACTCTTTAGTTCAGTCTATAAGAAACAAAGTCCCTAATTACACAGGGAATAATTTTCTTTGTTCTCCTTTTAAGCAAGTGAAAAGAGCCACTATTCTCCCATTCACTCCTCCAGTTGGCAAAAACATATTTCAAGTGAAGACAGGCAATGTCACATCACACCAGATCAAGACAGAAAGTGACAATCCCACTAGATAACAAGTCCCTGCAGATGAACTCATCCTGCCCCATATTTGTCCGGCTTCAGGAGTTGACCACCTATTCCAATGGGCAGGAAGCACAAAGACTTTGTTCTAGTTGGACTACAGCTCAAAAACCATAGCAAGATTAAAGATTTATGGTTTCTTAAAAAGCAGTGAACAACGCTCAGCAGCTAAAGCTTTGAACTCTTTGACTAGCTCAAATACATCCCTTGGACCTGGCCTTGCCTGGGTGACAGGAGTGACCTCCAAGCCCCCATATCACTTACTCTATCAGTGGTTCCAGGAAGGGCGCAGCACAACTCATCCTCCCAGGAAAAGTGTGGCTCTTGACACAGGACTGCAGATGTCAAAAGCAAGAATCTTCTGTAAGAAGCTACATTGGTTTTTTTTCTTTGACATCCAAGGAACCTGCAACTATTCAGTGACTATCATCAGTCTTGAGTGCCACCTCCACAGGTAGCTTCTCTCAGCAAGCACAGGAGAGCATGCATCATGAGCCAAACTCTAGCACAACTGCATGAATGCTAATGAAGTGCTTGTGCACTCATAATACCTCTGTGGAAATAAAAATTTGCCTCAAAATAAAAAACTTTGATATATTTAAAAGTAATTTAAAAACTTCAGGAGAGGACCTGAAGATTACTGGCACAAAACAAATAGAGGTTAAACTGGCATATATGAGCACAGATAGATTGGAAAATAAGTTAAAATTTAAAATCATAGGATAAAAAAATATTTTACAACAGTCTTTCAAGAGAAATAGCAGAAGCAGAAAACCAGTAGGGATGAGGTAGATCTGATACAGCCAAAAAAGAGAAAGCTATGGTCAATTCCCTATGAGGGAAGAGGACTAGACTTGATGACCTAGGTAGTTCACTCCCTGGTTCTGTGTTCCTAAATTAAGATACAATCAGTAACCTGAAATACTCATCCATTTGTGAAGCTCCAAAACTAACCAATGAATTTTCCCATCAGAAAGCAAGCAAGTTTGTTAGGAAATAAATTCTGATCGGAACATAAATCAGTGAGGATTTTTAAACTGGTTTCAAGGAAAAGTTCTCTCACATCTAGGAGTGTGCACTAGATGCCTTTTTCCCACAGATTCCAATCAAAATGCAGTTAATCTAATTTTAAAAATAAAAGGTAATTAACAGTAAGCATTGCAGAAGGAAGATATTAAACTGGTTACTATTTAAAGAAATAGGAGAAAACATAACCTCCTTCCCTTCTCCACAGATACAGGATAAAAGGCAAGAATACAGTGCAAGGGCACAACAGTAAGAGCTACACATCTGCATTAAAAGAAACATAGAAGACTCACACATGTAAAGACTTAAGTTCTTCAAAGCAATAAATACAAGAAAATTATCCAGTCTCACAACCAGACAGAATCAGCACAGTTAGATTTTAACTCATCACAAGAAAATCCTTTCAGTGTAACCGAACAATGGACTAAATTCCTATTGTAAAACTCTCCCAAAACTGCAAAGGTGCAAAATCAAGTCTTAGCAATGACTGAATGCAATAGTTTTGCAAAATTTATCTGCAAAAAGGTGCTGACAGTCAGACATTCCCTAGGATGTTGGATGCTGTAGAGTGTAAGCTTACACGCTCAATGTGATCAGATTTCTGTCTTGAAATGACCCTCCCTGCCTAACTCTTTACTAGATTGATACAACACCAACCAAAGGGAACCCCTACATCTCCTTGATACCCCCCCCCCATAGTTGCATAGCCTAAACACCTTTCAGCAAGTCCCAAAATACATGTTGCCTGGCTCATTACACAAGCAAATCCAGTGGCTACTATTGAAAAGCTGCATTAACCTCTCAGTGCTGTTGTGGAGATACATAGACTTCAATGGATAATGCTGCAGTATGAGTTGCCCAACTGAATTATACCAAAAGATGATTGCCTGTTGAGGGTCTAATCTCTCTAAATATATTTGGGATACCATATACCATCTACAATAGGATAATCTGCAGCTAACAAGCCTATTGTAAGAATTGTTTTAGCAATGCACCCAAAGACACAGACCAGATCCTTTCCCCTCAAACAAGTGTGCAATGCCTGAAAAGTTAAAGGGTCTCATTCCTATCATTAGTTGAAACAGTATGCTAGAAGCATGACATAGTTCCCTATAGAACTGATTCATTTCACACTCTCTTTAAGGCTGAGCAGTATCATACTAAAGGGTTTTACATGATCCAAAACCTGAAATCTTGTGTGTGGTACTGGCTTTCACATGAGATTGTGTAAAAATAATAGAATAAGAGAGACATAATAAGACAGCAAAGGAAGCCTGAGTCAGTATAAGATACTTTTGTCATGCTTAATGATTTCTATTACCCAGCTTCCAGAAACGGCACTCCTGACATCAGTAATTGACAGGAATAAAGAATAAGCTGAAACAGGGGCTGTGTGCACTGAAAGTAAATTTGGACAGTCAGAGCTAGTAATACACTTGGTTATCAGGTACAGGCAAAAATATGCTCGACTGATGCTTTACACTGGCCCAAATTATTCCAGTTATATGAGGCAGTCAGTCTCTCTCTGTAGACTGCAAATTGCTTAAACAAAGAACCAGGAATTTAAATGTAGCAGAAAAAAAGATATGCCAAGATACTTAAGAGAGCTTTCACACTACTTAAGCTTTACTTCAAACAGGTTTCAGACTGTGTGCCTGCAGTCTCCCCAATCCCAGTTATTTTACGTAAGGAAATGGAAGAGGAAAATGCCTGTATCAGGTATTTAACATAAAAGGCTTTCAAACCAGCAGGAAGCCTTCCATTTAATCATGCTTTATGTAATGAAAGGTTAACCAACAGGAGAGACTTATTAGCACAAACTTCAGCTTTGATCCCAACATACAAGCTAAGCAAGTTCAGGCCCCATCAGCACAGAAATGGAGAGGAAAAAAACAAGCAGCAGCAACAAAAACACCACACACCACTTGCTGCTGCCAAATTGGTCCTTGGATGTTGTGGGCAATAGCAGATGTCAGCCACAGCAACTTTCCAAGGACACTACCCTTCCCCAGCTGTTGCTATTCAACCACTCTCAGGATGGAGAGGGAAGCACAGTGAAACCTGCCAGCCTAAGAAAAGATGAACATTCAGAGCCAGTCAGCTCCAATTCTGAGGAAACAGTTTCAGTTACATCATTTCATCTCTAAGGCCTCAACTTTCTCATTTTATACAGACGTTGACGTGTACCTTTCAAAAAGAGATTGTGGTATTTTGTGACTGCATAGCTGTTTTAAAGTTAAATGTGTATATATATATGTTTTAGGTGTTATATTAACTGTTAAGGCAATGGTTCTAAACAAGAACTGTGCCCCTTCCTTGAAAACTTACAGTAGGGGAAACTCACAAGAACTTGGATGTTTGAGTTCTGGCCAAACTCTAGTTCTGTGCACTTTCTTCTCAGAATTGTCTCTGTAGTGTCTTGGTAGAACAGGAAAAGGTAGCATTGCCTTTCATTTCCCATGTAAAACTGTGCAGAACTAGTCTTTTTTGTTCCCTAAACCAGCTGATTAGAATTTCAGAGTCAGTGATCAAAGTATCTTTTCTCTAAACTGAGTTTTGAAATCTGCTACACTTAAAGTCACAGAACAATGTTGCACATTGTTCAGATTAGATCACGGTTTTATTTTTCTAGTAAGACTCAATAATAAGAAGTTCCAGTTTAAGATGTTCTTCCTAGAGGCTTAATAGAGAAACAATTAATTTTGCTGTAGATGATGTAGTACGGAACAGTTGTTAACCTTTGATGAGAAGGTTACATCAGATACCAAGCTGGGGTAAATTAAACTGACAATTGCCCTTGTTTAATTGCTTTTGAGTAGTACTCAGTATGTCTGAATACGCAGTGAATTATTATCATACCCTGCTGCTACCCATTAACACCAAGATCAAGAATTTTATTTTACTTTTTTTCATGCAACCATAGAGAAGGCGATAAGGGCTTTAATTACAAACAGATTTAATTTAGACTCTATTAGTGCAATTTATCCAAGCATATAGAAGAAAGATGGGGTGGTCTGAACAAGCTTGTAAGTTGGGTGCTTCCCGTAAAGGACAAAAATGTATATTGCCGATTGTTAAAGCCTGCGAATACAAACAGATTTAGTCCCCTTCAGAATAAGCCCTAAAAACCTCACACTTGTCTTCTTCAGGTCTTGTTAATTGAAAGGAAAGACCTTCTCTGGAGACTGATCTGGTTTGTTTCTTTGACCCAGACAGAAAAAGCGGCCCACACTACTTCACTCCTTTGCGTTCAGCATTTCTAAGAAAAATATTAAGCAGCAAAATTGAAGTTTTCTCAGCATCAAAAAGCGTCCCAATATCTCCACGTTTACTCATTCACTGACAAGACCATAGAACAAAAGCTGAAATTCTCAATTATTAGTACTGAAATACTCAGAGGAAATACTGCAAGTTAGTAAAGGCAATTCAGCTCAAGTTTTACTGAAATTATGATACATTATATGGCCCTAGATGACATATTCTACATAAACATTATAGTTGCAGGAGAGAGCAAAATAAATATTAAGCAAAATGCAGTATACAGTGTACAAGAGCAAGCAATAACTTCACATTTATTGCTGTATGAGGTGTTTGCATAGATACTGCTAGATGCTCAGATTTGATCATTTAACACCTAAAAGCAATTCACAGAACCGAAACAAATCCTAAGACAAACCTTGACAAATCTAACAAGTTTCAAGCTTCAGATTGTATTTTTTAAACAGAGAATGTATATTTAGTGATGACTCTCACAACAGAAAGCCCATTACAATTTTTGTTTCTAATTAGAGCATATTAGACTCAAGTGCTAGGGTCTGACTTTGCTGTATGTACAACACTAAAATGGGCAGGTGTGTATTCTGAAAAAATGCTGTTAGTTCTGCCCACTATACCAAATCACAATCTTAGTCGAAGTCTGTTTCCTTGATGACACAAGTATAGCTCTCTCTTTAGGTAGTGTATTTAGTTACTCATATCTTTAAGCCAGGTTTCACAAAATTACTGTAACTTCCCATTGATTCTTCCTCTATCTCCTCCAATTCTTAATTTTCACTCTCTGTTGTCCAGCTGAACTCAGCTGTTCTGCAGAGCCAAAGAACCAAGATTATTTTTGTAGCTCTAATCAGGCTAACTTGTGCTCCAACCAGCAATTTTACCACTCATGCTAACATTGCACTACCAGCTCTTTCTTCCATATCTCCATTCGGCTTCACAACCTTCAATAACAACAGTGAAAGCACTAGGATCTATGCACAAACTGTCACTGAGTGAGGAGTTAATGAATCCCTGTATCAAAGAAATGAGCTTACATGCTGCCTGAATGGAGCTGGGGATCTAAAATCCATCATCTTTAGCCACAGGACATCAGCACACTATTTCCCACACGGTTACATTCAGCCACGTACATTCATTCATACACCTGGTACAGTCACTGGCAAAGACACAGGGACCAACGCTCAAAAGGTCACTGAGATAACTTGATGGGGCATAATGACAAATTGTGGCAGCCATAAACAGGTCTGCTGGCGTGAGAAGCTCCTTAACCTTCAAAGGTTTAGTCTCAACTTGTTCTCTCTTTCTACAGACACTCATTCTCAAGAGCTAGGAGGGAAAAAAAGAAAAGAAAAAAAAAAGATGGAATATTCCTATGCATAACATGAACTGGTCCAAATAGATTAAAAATGGATTTTAACCAATTTTGAAAAATAAAACCAGAAGTAACAATAGAATGCTTTAAAGACAGTTTGAAAACTGAAGGTCCATTTTCTTCAAATTCATTTTCTTTTACTAATTCTTCCATGCTCTAGGGAACAATAAATGCAGCACGCACAAACACATGGGACTTTGTAGACATAAAGAGTTTAGGAAAGGACTGAGGGCATTTTGGGACAGGATCCTGAAGCATTTAAATAGAATGCTTCTGTTACTTTTTTTTTTAATAACAGAATCAGGATCTTTGGCAAATTTACACCAAATGACAAAACAGCCACTGATATGAATACCTCAAATTTGAGGCTCATTCAAGATATAGCCTCTCTTAGGCAAAATAATGATGCTGTAGTCTGATACATTTGCCATAGGGTTTTTATTCTGTAAACCTGACATAACTGCCAAGCAATTATCTTAGGCTCCATCTTTTGTGTGGATGATGTGCCTATAGTAGCCTCTTTGTACATTAAGTATTTAAAAAGTACTCTGTCAGGAACAGAGGCCCTCTTTCAGGTGAAGACCATATGTGACAGATTGACCCTGAGGAAGCACTCACTCAGCTGGTCATTCACTTCTCCCCAGTTAGACTGGGGAGAAAATCAGAAAGCCAAAAGTGACAAAATCTGTGGGTTGAGATAAAAACAGTTTAAAAAGTGAAGCAAAGCCTTACTACATCCCATCAGCAGGCTGTTAATCTGCTTCAATGTTGATTAACACAGATAAACTTAAATCATCTTCTTGTGATCAACAACAGAAGTGTAGTGCAATTAAGATGCAAGCCTCAGCTGAAGATGACAGCCATCCTAAGCAAAGAGGAAGATGTGACTTGCAATTTACATTTATTAATATAAATAATTGCAGAAAGGTGGTAAACACTTGTGATGTGTCTGATGATGCTCGAAACCCATTTGCAGTGAAACAAAAATCACAGAACATCCTGATTTGGAAGGGACCCATAAGGAACATCAAGTCCACTCCTGGCTCCAAACCGGTCAGAGCAGGGGACTGAGTGCATTGTCCAGATGCTTCTTGACGTTAGCCAAGCTCGGTGCTGTGCCCACTTCGCTGGGGAGCCTGTTCCAGTGCCTGACCACCTTCTCAGTAAAGCACATCTTCCTAATACCCAACCTAAACCTCCCCTGTTGCAGTTTCGTACCATTCCCTCAGGTTCTCTCACTGGCCACCTTCGCTCCCCTCAGATAGACCGTGATGAGGTCTCCCCTCAGCCTCCTCTTCTCCAGTCTGAACAAACCAATCAATGTTTTTAAGGGAGTCTCCTAGGTTACCCTTTGTTCCTAGGGGACAGTGTAGGGTCTTGCATCTAGGGAAGAACAACCCCAAGTACCACTATAGGGTGGTGACTGGCCTGTGGGAGAGCAGCACAGATGTCCCGGTGGGACAGCAGGATGACCATGAGCCAGCCATGTGCTCTCATGGCTAAGACGGCCAATGGCATTCTGGGCTGTATTAGAAGGTGTGTGGGTAGTAGTAGGTCAAGAGAGGTCCTTCTCCCCCTCTCCTCTGCCCCGATGAGACCACACCTGGAATATTGTGTCCAGTTCTAGGCCTCTCAGTTCAAGAAGGACATAGAATCCTTAAAAGAGTCCAGCGCAGGGCCACCAAGACGATTAAGGGAGTGGAACACCTTCCTTATGAGGAGGGGCTGAGGGAGCTGGGCCTCGTGAGCTTCCTTATGAGGGAGAAGACTCAGGGGTGATCTTATTAATGTTTGTAAATATGTAAAGGGTGAGAGTCAGGAGGATGGAGCCAGGTTCTTCTCAGTGATGGCCAGCGATAGGACAAGGGGCAATGGGTACAAGCAAGCTGGAGCTCCATGAGAATACAAGAAGAAACATTTTCACTGTGAGGGTGACAGAGCACTGGGACAGACTGCCCAGAGAGGTTGTGGAGTCTCCTTCTCTGGAGACATTCTAAACCCACCTGTATGTGTTCCTGTGCGATTTAGTCTAGGAGATCCTGCTCTGGCAGGGGGCTTGGACTGGATGATCTTTCGAGGTCCCTTCCAACTCCTAGTGTTCTGTGATACTACCACCCCAATCCTCATGGTGCCAGCACTCTGACCCACAGAGCTAACCTAGAGAGTGGAGATTCTGCTGGGAGGCAGGATACTTTTTAAGGTGCTGCAGTATATGTGTAGGCAGACAGACTCTGGGAAGACTTCCTTTTTTTTTTATACTTACTGCTTAAGAGTAAGTTTCTACATCAAATCCTATAGCACCAATCTGCAAATGAAGGCTAAGTGATGGATCTCCATTTGCTAGGGTCTACTGAGGCAAAACTACTCCCAAAACCACCAACAGTTTTGCCCCAAACCTAGAGTTTATTTTTTACAACCAATTCATCAACCGGACCAGTCTCACACCCCCATTCTCAACAGCCAGAGGCAAGATGACAGTTTACAGTACACATAAAAATGAAAAACTACACAATACACCAGCAGTGCATGTGGATAGGTGATTTTCCATAGTCATCACAAGAATGACAACCATCATCACCTGCAGTTGTTTTTCCTCTTCCCTATTTGATCTCTATGAAGATTTGTGCATGCTGTAAATACAAATGTAGGTGTAGTAGTACAATGAACATATAGAAACATTCAACCACAACTCATACGTGTGGACTTTTAAGCATCTACTTGGAAGGCAATTTTCTGGTACAGGTTCAGACTTGGTGACTGAATGACTTGTCAGAAAAAAAAATCTCATAAGGAGGGATTTGATGCTATAACACTCTCATTCCATGTGCTACAGTCTGTTCACACAAACACTTTGTGCTTCACATAGGGCATTGATCTGGATGGTATGCCATCCATTTTCACAGGGCTGCCAGTTTATATTCCATTGTAAATCAGGAGAGAAAACAGTCTCAGAGGCTGTAATTTTTTGTCATAAAAACAGATGCCTTAGTCAATAAATTGCCATGCTATCTGAAAGACTCATAATTAAAAAATGAATCCAAACAGAACAACTGTAAATTAAACAAATAGTTAGCTTGCCAATAAGGTATATTTAAAAAAAAAAAAAGAAAACCCAACCAAAAAACTTTAAATTTTACAACAGGAGCTTATGATGAACACTATAGGACATACGTGATCTTCAAAGAGTAGGCAAACTATTAAAAAGTCTCCTTAGCAGTGTACTAGTCACTTTTGCTATCTTAAAATAGCATCCAATCTTGATAAACCATAGCATATACTGACTTTCAGGTTAAATTTTAGTGAGGGGCATCAGGGAAAAATGATCAGCTGATGGCTTTTGTCACCTGTTACCACCAACAGAACAGTCAGGGAAGTGTGAGGAGGTCAGAAGCCAATGAATAGCATCCAAAATAAAGTCTGTGACTGGAATATCCAGAAAGGCCCCAGAAGAGGCCGCCCCAGTATTAATCCATGAAAATCCCTATCACTTTCATGATCATTAAATATAATTGCATTATACATTATGCATAAATTACATTAACACAGGTCTTCCCTGTTCTAATATCTATTTTTCCTTTCTCGTATAGTTTGCTTTATGCTTTAAGTATTTGCGCTGTTAAAACTTTATTTAATTATCAATTTAATCTGCTTTCATAGCTCTGATCTACAAATTTACTCCTTCCATATTTCTATTATAATATGATCCATGCTGTCTTGTTTCTCTTGACACTTGGAAATAGCCTAATGGAAGGACAAGGTTTTTAAGAAAGGAAGACAGAGTCTTTGAACATGACAACACAAAGCATGATAGATTTCAGTCCATTATGAAAGATCTTGGTCTCATGGAAAGCTTGCAAGCATTTGGCTAAGAGGTCCTATACAGTCTTGCATTTTAAGTGGCACTTGCTGATGTACCTTTTATTTCAGATTTCAGTTTTTTCCAAAATAACCCTGATGTAAGCTCACTTCTGTGCTTTTGAATCAGAAACCAGAGATAACAGAGTCGTACAGACATTCAAGAAGCTAATAACACTTTAAAAGTTCCTCTTCAACTTTTCTATTGTATGTAACAGCATGAGTCTCAGGCTACATTCTTTATTTGAACATTTAGGTAGAGCCAGTGATATGTATGATGAACAGTAATACCATATCCAGAACAGCACAGCAGCATACCTTTGCTCCTCATAAATGACTGGCAAATCCTCCTAATCCATCCTGACCACAAAAGAACAAGAGAAATTAAAGCTGAACTAGTTCTATATTTGCTGCTAGGGAACAACTTCAGGGATGAAGTTGTCCAAACAACACAGGAAGCAGTCAACAGAACTTTCAGCATTAGTATCAGCCATAATTAGTAGCTTTGATTTAGATACCTGAAATAATCTAAAACTAGCATCATGCCTTTCAGAATATTTTTAACAAAATATGTTTGGAGATAGCAGAAAAAATGTCATTCCTCTCCAAAACTGACTGAAAAGAACATGTCCCTTTTTTTAAAATAAATGCTGACACTGGTTGAATTTGCTTCACTTGTTTCAATCTGTCCAGTAAAATTGGTTATAATGTTAAAAAAAGGACTGTGGAAATGGGGTTCTCTGTCACTTTTTCAAACTGTTTTCCTTTTCCAGACCTTAAAACACCTCTACCTCCCCCACTGCTCCCTTCTTAGCAGGCTTCACTCTAGTCATGATTTCACTCCCTTCTTCCCCCCTATTGTGGCACAGGGAGGGGCAGGGACTGGGAGATGGGGGATTCGCTCAGTTCCTTGTGTGTTGGTTTCCTTCTCAGCCTGGAGGGGTCATTCATTCCACCCCCTCCCCCTGCTGCACTGTGGGGTCCCACCCATGGGTGACAGTCCTCCACAAACTTCTCTGGCGTGAGTCCTTTCCCACAGGGCTTTATCTCTTTATCAGCTGCCCCGCTGTGGATCACCGCTATGGTGGGCAGTCATAAATCAGTCTCTCTCCAGTCCTCCACAGGGTCACCAGTCTCCCCCCAGCAAACCTGTTCCCGCACAAATCTCTCTCTTGCTCATCTCTGTGTCTCTGTCTCTCTCCATGGGCTGCAAGTGCTGGCAGGGGCTTGCTCCAATGTGGGTCACAGCATCTCCTGTCTGTCTCCACCTGCTCCATCCAGCGTGGAGCCTCTCCACAGGCTGCAGGTGGGGGCTCAGCCTTTTCCATGGGCTGCAGGGGGACACCTGCTCTACCGTGGGTTTCTCCAGGGGCATCTTTCTCCCTGGCACCTGGGGCGCCTCCTCCCCCTGCCATCCCTCCCCAGCCTTGGTGTGTCTGCTCAAATATATGCAATTACTTTTGCTTTACCCAAGTTATGGAATTTCAACCCATAGACTTGGCAATTAGGATTAGTCCTGTTCACTTTTACAAAATCTTCTGGGGTTTAGGTGTTTTGAGGGTTTTTTTTCCTTCAAATGCAAGAATTTTATCTCACTTTCATTCCAGCACCGAACACCTACTACGTATTTGGACATACCATGGGAATTGGTGACAGTCTAATGGCTCAACAATGTATCCTAACAAACCCGAATTTTACAACAGAATTAAAAATAAAACCACTTAAAACACTGGCAGTGAGCACTAGCCCTGACCCTTGTTTTAGAGGCATCCTGCAACATACCCAGTGCTTCAATGTGATTCAGAACGTGGCAAACTGCAGCAGCAGATTGAGACCCTCACTCATCCACATTAGGTCTGGTTTGGTCCCTGGTGTTTCTCCTCTTTACTTATATCTTCAACTTTCCACAAAACCTCAACAACTTCCGAGGTCATTCAAAACCTGCATTCCCCTTCTGCTCTGAATTAATGCACAAGACATTGGAAATAACTTGAGCATCAAGTAATATGACCAGCTTTGCCTCCAGTAAGCTTCCTGGCTACTTTGCTTGCAAAGGAAAACAAAGTAAACAACCTTTCCTCCAAAAGCATCACATAAAATCACAAACTCCAAGTTTCCAGTTCAAGTGTTCTCATTTTCTCAAACAATTCAACTCTCCCTAAATCCACTTTCACTCATGTTTCTCTATAATATTTGCTCTCAGAAAAGAGTCTGTTTTGTTCTTGCAAATCCACATAGTGCTAACATCAAATTCGTATTCTTTTGATTTATCCCACAACAGCAAGCAACAGTTTTATCAGCTTGAGGATCTGTTCAGTTCTCACAGAGCTTTCTCAGTGAGGAAAACCCCCCAACACAGCTCTACCGCTCCGTTTCATTCTTTGCCTTCTGAGAACAGTAACACTCTCCACCATAAATTTAAGTGTATTCAAGGCTGTGCATATGTCCCAACAGATTAACACTGTTGCAAAATATTTCTACAGTTTTTTAATAAATCCTACCACCATTGAACCTCAAGGCTTTGCTTTATATTTTTCCTTCCCCTCCACCACACTTTCTGGCACCGAGACTTGGTTCCTTGTGCATCCTACTCAGTAATTCTACAAAACCCTGAAGAACTACCTAAGGCAGGATGATGAGTGCTCAAGATACACAAAGATACACATGTGCTATTTTAGAGTAATACTTTTCTTCAAATGCATATTCAGTTCCCAGAAACAACCCAGGTCTGGTGCAGACATGGGCCCATCTATACTCACTATGTGCAGCTGCAGAAAGTCACCAAGCCCAGGGGCACTGTCAATCCGAACAAGAATGCCATCCTTCACTGTCGTGCTGAAGCCCACAGCAAGACGGTCCGTCCTTGTGCTTGGTCTGTCATTAGCTGGCCAGGTGTACAGGATGAGACCTCCACTCTTCCCAAATATATATGTGGCACCAGCTGCAAAACACAAAACCAAAGAAAAAAAAAGTGTTAGTTACCCACTTCGTTTATTTGCCAACTCTGGTAATAATACTATGCAATACAAGTGGAAGAACATAAGCAAGTATATGCTTTCATTAAATGGGTGAAATTAGTGTTTCCTGCTGGTCAGGCTACTGATAGCACACAGTGAAGGAAAATTGAGCACATTATGGAAATATGTATTTCCAGACTCAACGAGGTTACAGAAGATGACAACACACACTAAAATCCTTCTATTTCATGACAAATACTGTTATGAGCAGTCTTTGATATTGGAATTGTTTCCACATGTGTTATAAGACACACATGAAATGGTGTTTTAGATTGCTCTGTCCAACTTCTCAATGTATTCCTTCTGAAATATTGCAACTTTTTCTTTGCAGAGCAATAGCTCTGGATTACTAGACACTTCTTCTGATGGCAGGAGATATGAAGGTGAAGCAGCTTTTTGTCAGCTTTTTGTTCCTTCACCATCAGCCTTGCACCATCAGACTCAGTAATAAGCAATGGAACTTCCATCTTACAGCAAGTTCTTCCTACACACACTGCAGCAAGACAACTACAAACAAGCAAGCTTCCTCTTAAAATGTAAATCACTCAAGACATTTCTTTATACAGCCTGAAGAAGTACATTTTATTAATTCCTAAATAAAGACAAGCAGCATTTAAGATAAAGGTGAGTGAAGAGCTTATCAAGAACGAACAATTTCATTAGTGGTAATATCCCCGACAATGCCAGATAAACACTGCTGGGGTGGGGGAACAAGAACCCACACCTGTTTCATAAGCATGGGATTCAATGTTATATGGAAATTCAAGGGGAATATTTGGCAGATCTCCTTGAGGCTGGACTTATCTTCACCTGAAAACTATTCACACATAGTGGGAGATTATCCTTTTCTCAACACTTTGTGAAGCTTCTGGATATCTAGTCCACATATTTCCAGCACCGCTTCTCTTCACAGTGAGCCTGAGAATTTGTTCCTTGACCTTTTTTCTAAGGACACCACCAAACCTCTCCCCAAAGCTGAATACTGTCCTCCCACATTCACAAAAACCATCTGAGCTGAGCAAGACAGACACACGTGTGAGGAATTATTGTCGCAGATGAGGAAGCTGTGAGGAGAAATCATTCAGAGCTCATTCTGACTTGAACTCAACACTGTGAGTTAGGAGCAGAATTTTGTAAGTCAGCAGTTATAAAATCAGCTCCTGAGCTTCTTGGAAAATAGGGCTAAAAATGCTGTCCTAGACTTCAAATCTATAGGCAGGCCAGGAACAATACTTCTTAGAGCTTCACCCACTTACTGCACCTCATTTTCTGAGCGCTATCACAACAGGTCCCAAGCTACAGAATAGTAGGCAAAAATAAACAGCTCTCATTACTGCATCAAGGATGAAATATTTGTAGAAAGTACAGGCAATTACTGGGTCCATTTTCTAATGTGAATGAAACCACAACTGATGATCTATGATTCCATCTCCCCCCCACCCCACCATATACCAACCAACAACATATATCAAGCAACCCTGAACGGGGTAATTAGAATAATATCACTGAATCATATGACAGACTTGTTTGGTTTGGAAAGGACAAAGATTACCTAGTTCAAACCACCATTGGTAGGGGCACCCTACACTAGACCAGGCTACCCAAAGCTCCATCCAACCTGGCCTTGAACATTGTGCCAGGAGTGGGAGATCCAGAACTTCTCCAAGCAACCTGTGCCAGTGCCTCACTACCATCATTGTAAAGAATTTTCCTAATATCTAATTCAAGTTTACCCTCTTTCAACTTGAGGCCATCACCCCTTGTCCTATCACTCCATGCCCTTGTAAGCACTCCCTCTTCATCTTTTCTGTAGGCCCCTTTAGGTATTGGAAGGCTGCTATAAGGTCTCCCTGGACCTTTCTCTTCTCCAGGCTGAACAAGCCCATCTCTCTCATCTCAGTCTGTCATCACAGGAGATGTGCTCCAGCCCTTTGATCATCTTTGTGGCCTTCCTCTGAAATCGTTACAACAGCTCCATGTATGTCTTATTTTGAGGGCCCCAGAGCTGAATGCAGTAGAATCACAGAATTTTCCATTATTTGTGCTTGAGGTTGTCCCAACTGTTGTGCAGGACCTTGCACTTGGCCCTGTTGAACTTCATGAGGTTCACAGGTACAGTTACAATACCCATATATGATCCCATCTGTATCTATAACCTCTATACTTGCCTACAAAGCTGCAGGTCAACTAAACCTCTTTATGACCTGAATTCCAAATAAATACTATACGTTAGTAGAAATAATTGAAGCACTTCACCCTCATTTCAGAAGCTTCCTGTAGAGATCTCGGGACACATTATGAAAACAGACATCAACAACTCAGGCATGCAGAAAGGAAATGATTTATGAAAAGCTGACGCAATGACCAAGTGAAAATGAATCCATGTTTGCTCCCTTTCAGGTCTGTGCATCCCCACAAAGAACATACCCTCAGTAAATACAAACAAGTGTTACTGAAATCAGGGTTACATAGAAAATTTCACTGATAATTCTGAATTAACAAGTGAGCACATGGATATTCTTGACTGTGAACGTATATTGTTCCAGTTTCAGAAAGATTTGTTTTGCAGACTGAACTATCTCCTCATCCACCTTTGAACTCAAGACGGAGGGACTATTGCAAAATATGTAGAAAGGGGTTCTGCTTGTCCTTTTGTTTAAATATATCCCCAACTAAGAGGTTAGAGATATAGTTGGAGATGACTGGTTAGTGCAATATCCGTGTCTTCCCCCCCAATGCATGGGTCTATCAGCAGCCTGCTTTAAACTACATTACAGATATCCTTCTTCAGTTTATCAGTTTGTTCTAAAAGTTCTGTGCATTTGCATGACAGACTAGACAAGTCATAGCAACGTTAAGTAAAAACAGAAAAAAGATGAGTTTACTCACTGTTGATGGCTTCATATATTAAAACCCATTTTACAACATTATTCTCACTTGACTTTCAAAGTTCTCCTCCTTTTCTTTGTACTGGTTATTAGACCTTTCAGCAGCAAAGACAAGCTTGGAAGAGAGTTCTTTATTATTTACGAAGACATATGATTTCTTTCCCCCTCTAAGAGCCATTTGGTTGCAGGTAGAGCATGTCAGTGCTCATATGAGAGCCAATTATGTCTTCATAGACCTGTTACAGGACTTAACTGCTTAAGGGAGCTAATTTCCACTCACATAAGTAACTTCCAGGCCTAACGTGAAGATATTCAATACTTGAGGTTTGGGCATGAAGGTCACTCAGATGCAACAAGCAGAGCAGCACTGCACAAAGTAACCTGTTAACAGCAGTTGTTTCCTTATTGTCCAGATCAGAATTATCTGCATATTGATAGATGTGTCACTTGCTTTACCTGTGTGTAGCATTGTTGGGCACATCCATGTTCCTTCTCTTCCCCACCTTTTAAAGTGTATACAGGATACTCAGCACATTCTTTGGAAAGAGATGGCATATTAAACATTGTGCCACCACCACTTTCCTCCCACCCAAATTCTGAACAAAATAGTCACTCCAGTCTAAAAAGACAAGGTGAAGACCAGTAAATCAAAGTGGAAGAGGATGAGTAACAAGGGTTACTATCACGTCACGACTATATAAAGAGCCAAAACACCTTTGCACACCCCTCCTGACCAACCCAAAACCACAACACAAACACACTTGACTTCAATGCTTCTATTTGACTGCAGCAACTATGAATATACAGAGTTTGAAAATCCAAGAGAATGGAACAAGATAAACAGTAGAATTACAACCCAGGACTTCAGGAAAGAGATTTCAGCTTCAGAACTTGACAAGGCTTGAACAACTCTATCTAGTTGACCTTGCTATAAGCTGGTGTAAATGAGCTGGTAGGACTTGTTTACTCCCAGAAGTCCCTTCCAATCTTAAATTACTAACAATCCTTTCCTTGTGGTGTTGCAGAGAATTCTAGACTAGTTACATGAAGGACTAGGTTAAAAAAACATAAATCTATGAGGTAAAACTCTCTTCAGCTGGAGATCTCCTCATGCCACCTAAGCTTTGTTACAGCCCACTTTATTACCCAAGAGCACACTTTTTTTTCCAAGACATATTCTATTCAAGATTGACAATAGATAATACTCTGTTAATGAGCAGCCACTTGATATTTAGTTTTTCCTCATTGTTCAAGGTTATGTACCTCCTTTAATAAATACAACACCAACTGTGCCTTGAAAACAGAAAAATCTGAGGGATTGATTAATTCCATTATATTTATTGTTAGTGTTTCACCACTTCAACTATATAACATTAATTTCAACCTACACTGTGAGAAAAAGAAGAAAACTAGAACAAGGTGATCTCTTCCAACCCAAAGCATTCTATAATTCATTCTGTAATTCTATACAAAAATATGAGCATAGAAAATTATTTCCCTGTCAACTGTGAGATATCCCACTTCTCACAATGCCCTGGGCCAGATTTACTATACCAACATGCTAGAACAAATGGGAACAGAGTATGTTCAGCTACTCTACTGGGATGCTGTGTACAGAATTTGGTCAGCATTGGGAGCTCAGAGAAGCTAAGAAATATATGGTGAAGGAACACTCCCTAAGGATTTCAGCTACTAGGACACCACTACATGTTTAGCATACATAAAGCTTATAAAATCATAAACTTACAGCTTGGCAGAGTGGCAGTTGACTTCTCCCAGAAATGACATAACTTGCAACTATAATTTATAACTTTGGTGTTTAGACATTTAAACACTGGAGAGATGGATATGTTGCAACACACATGACAATGCTATTATTTAAAGTCTGCATATATAGCTTAGGCAAATTATGTATTTGCTAGCCATATTCATGGACAGAGCTGTTAGATTATTCCATTTCAGTCAAAACAAAATAGTTTGAGGCAAACACTCCTTGTGGAAAATTCCTAACAGAAAAAGTTATAAGCAATGTTATAAGCTGCAGCAAATAAGGCCTCCTACTGAGTTGTGCTAAGAAACATCTAAAGTTGGCATCACCATCTATAATTTTAAATCAGTTATCACTTTTTCCTCATCATTGCCCAACTTCAAAAACCTATCTTAAGGAAGAGTATCCTTCAATCAACATTGTACAACTGTAGCAGCTATATCCAGTCTAAAACTAATCCTGTAAAGCAGTAGAAAACAAGTCTGTCACGTCTGTGTAAGATATAACTTCTTCTGTGCCTTAGGGATCCTGTGAATCTCCCCGCATAAAATATTCCATTGCAAATGTTCTATTTGCATCTACTAAGCCACCAACAGCCTGTTTTGCCTCAGCTACAGCACAACACACACTCATTACCCCATGACCAGGAAAACACAAACTTTGGCAGGTATTATGACAATGTTTATACATTTAAGGGTTAACTTCAGCAACTGCATATGGGGGTATGAGCTTACACTACTTCAAACGCTACATTTCAGATATTTACAATTCAAAAGTATCTTAAAGATTAAAATTATGAGGAACCCAGGCAAGTTTAAAAGCTACAATAATTAATTAACACCAAAATTTATGGCCAAGGTCCCGCATGCCTTCGTGACAACATTGTTGCACACAAAGCAATCTCAGCTGAGGTAATCTCACTTAACCGTTTTTATTTACAATTAATGTAAACTTTAACTACTGATTCAGGCTTTGAGAGAGAAAGGAGAAAAAAAACCAGCCACAAACAATTAAACAAATGTTTAGGGAGTGTTCCTTTCCTTCTCCATGCTCAGGTGTGGTTGGCCAGCTCTACTCCACCTTCCTAGTTTCCTCTCCCTCCAGGCTGCAGCAAGACAACTGGCCAAACACGAGGTGGGGGGCAGCACACAAAGGCTTCTTCCCACTATTCCTTGATTCTTTCTTACTTTTGTGTGCTCCAGCATGGCTTATCTATGAGCTGCAATCCCTCAGAAGTGTTCATAGCTCCTGTGTGGATCTCCCACAGGCCCCAGTCCCCTCAACGGTGTCCCTACTGTTGTGCAGGTCCCTCCCCTGACCCCAGTCCCTCAGGGACATACCTGCTGTGACAGAGGCCACTCACAGGCTTAGATCTCTGCCCTGAGCTGCAGTCCCCTCAGAGGCAAGTTTCATTCAACACAGGGTGCCTCCTTTCAAAAAAGTGTTTATCTCCAGCATGTCCCCAGCAATATCCCTTTTCACATGCTTCTCCCTTAACCTTCTTCCATGTCCCACTCCCCTCAGTGTTCTCCCACACATCTCCTCCCTTCATGCATCCTCTCATGAGCCTGTCCACACAACCTCCTGCGTCTCCTACTCCCAGTAGCTATTGCTCTTTTTTGTAAAAGGACTAGAGATTTATTTTTACATTCCTCAGCAAGGGGAGAAATGGAAGAGACACAATTTTTAAACTCAAAGGTTTATAAGTACACAAAGAGAAGAACTCTACTGCATTTTCCTCACCCATTGCTTGGGATTTTTTTTTCCAGACTTCCTCCATTTTGTACCTGCTTTATGGTCCTACTATATTTTCTGCTTATTCCAGTAGTTCTGATGAGCCTCTTGAGGTACTTTACATGCTGGTGTAAAGATCCTACCATGTTTATTAATAATCATAACCTTCTTCTCTCTAACAAGAAGCTATCAGTTCAACTACAGGGACATTTCTGATCATGGGATTTTCCTCCTCTTTCTTGGCAGGAAACTGAAATTCAGGTTATTTTCAAGTAGTAATATTGTTGGAGGAAGGAATCAGTAACACATGGTACACAATCACAGTTACATGAGCAAAGACCAACCCAATTCCCACCAGGAAGGAAAACTTTGTAGTACCTATAATTAGCAGCCCTTTAAAGGGGTAATTAAATAATGGAGACCTGATAGTTTATACAACAGACATTCAAAAATTCCCACAAAATCTTAATAAGAAAATGTTTTGACAAACTCACAGAAATAAGAAAAAGTAATAGTGACCTTTATCTTAATGTACCTGGACTAAGGAGTTCATTTTTCATTTCTATCACCAAAAAAGGTGGTAATACAGGAATGCAGGTTAGAATACTGGCCTGAAAGCAAGTGAGAAGAGATCAGGTGTACATCTGCAGAAACTCAGTAAGGAGATGAAATTCACTGCATCAGGAAGCATCCTTATTCGGTCACACAATCAAAAAAAACCGTTCCCAAAACCACGATCTCTAGAGAGCTATTCTGCCCTAGCAAGTGAAGATGAACAAAGCAACAATGAAGAGCTGCTAAGACCAATTTCTGTTTTAATAGAGAACTCTGATAAAATAGATTGGAAGTTTTGCCTGAAACCTGGTCAGATTAATCTGATCGCTGCTCCAAAAATTAAGGTCTCTTCCATAAATTCACAACTAAAACTGCCTATTTGACCACTCAGTTTCCAGTCAGGGAAACAACAGAGGCATAGCTGTTCAGGCTTTAACTCAGTCAGACAGATCAACATCTTATTTATTTATGCTTGATACACTCTTGAGGAAAAGTGAGCCATGTTTTGAACATCAGCTCTCAGGGAAGGTTAGAGCAAACAATATAGATTGAACAAACCTGAAAAGAGCACCATAATTTCCAAATGGTTTCTCACTAGTTACCACACCCCAAAAGTTTATCATATGGCAACACAGACAATAAAACACCAGTTGATACCTGTCTATCAAGATGATGTGCACTGGGTGAGTAAAAAATGAAGCTTCTACAAGCTGCTTTTCCAACTTAACTCCTTCTGGCCACATCATATAGACCACATATACTGTGCACTTCCAAAGGGAATTTCTTAGGAGTAAAAAGATTGAAGGTTTGACAAAAGAATATTTCGAGGACAAAGAAATACAAGCATCCATATGTGCTGAGAACAACAGTTGTGGAAACAGATCAAATTTTTATCTGGTATTGCAATGTGCTCTCAAACAGCACGAATGATTAATCTAACTCTTCATTACTTGAAATCACTTGAACTGGGCCAACTCTAGTTATGCTGGAACATCTACATTGTCTAAAGATGACCTAACAGGTTATTTTCTTTTAATTACTACAAGTGTTGTCTACTAAGTACACTGAATACAGCTTCTCTGCCTCACTGTTGCATTAGATGTATGGTAACATTTCCAGCTGGCAGGATCAAACAAAGTAAGAATGGAAGAAAAAAAAAAAAAGAAATTCAAGAGAGAAGCAAGTTGACTGAATTTAAGACTCACAAATAGTTTTAGGACTAAAAGAAGGAAATGAACAGCACTAACACCAAGTAGTGTGCCAACTCTACTCCTTCTGTCCCTCCACATTTACCAAGGTTTACTCTTGACAGCAACTATTCTTCCTTCTCCAGTTATAAGCTGTCAACCAGTGGCCCTTAATCTTAAACTTAAACTACAATGTTATCCTAATCTTTATTTTACTCCTCCTTTTCCTACCTCACTTCCCATCACACCACATGAAAGTTCTTAGACAAAAGTACAAGTCTGAGCTCAGGAGACAAAAAACCAAGCTAGACATTGACACATTCCCTGCCTTCAGGTACATACGCCAGTGTTCCTACAGTATATGGAATGATCTGCAATATCAGGATATCCTAGGGACACCTTTGAGTTACTGTCACTCAATCACAGGCATCAGGAAATGGAAGGCTAGTCAAAACTGAGTGTCATCAATCAGAACGAAACGTCTTACTCCTCCTTAAGGCCCTCCTCTGACACTTGCACATTTCTGCCTGAGATGCTGCATTTCCCACACCCTGAATTTAGAAGGTCTAAGACAAACACCCACCTGCTTAGAAAAAAAAAAAGGGGGGGGGAAGTGAGATGAAAATGGTTACAGGAGATGGAATCATCATAATTTGTCTCGCTTGACTATTCCACCACAGTACCCTTCCTAGGAGAAAACACAAAGACAAACCTGATACTTTTTGACACAACTGCTGAAGCATCCTTTTATTTATCAAGAGCTTTAAATTGCCCAGGAATGAAGAAAACTTAAACCCCTGAAAAATGCAAAGCTTCCAGTCTAATCCTCAAAAAGCAAGCTTCTGTGCTTAAAAGGGGTTTTCATGAACTGGTTCTTTTTACTTTCAGTAAAAGAGCTTGCTCTCCTCTTGACAAACCCTTTGAGACCCAGATTGAACACCATATTCATCTCATATCTCAAAAAGTAGACGTGGTTCGACATGAAACTGATATTCCTTTCCTGCTTTTTGCACAGAAGGCCCCCTTCATGTTTTTAGAGGAGGAGTTAGAAAATCTGCAATGCTTACACAAAAGGGAAGTAGCAATTTGGATCACGCCTGCTTTCTCTGTTTGTCTTTTTTAATGACAGCAAATTAATACGAGTCACTTTCCTCCCAGTATGTGTGCATCAGCCAACAATCGGATCAGACAGGATGCTACTTCTTATTAGTTACACTGCATTAAAAGGATTGGAAGAGGAAAAGGGGGAGAGCAAGGGAGTGTTCCAAGAACTACTAGAAGGTCCAAGACAGTTTACGCTTGCACTAGAGATTTCCCTAAATCTGGGATAGAGGGAAGATTGAGTTTTTTAACAAATCTGAATTTGCTAAGAGGCATGTTGGGGATGTTTATCATCTAAAAAGGAATTTAGGGATTAGTTGCTGACTAAAATGGACCCGAGATGACTATAGGCAGATTACAACTAGGAAAATATTCCAGCAATATCTTCATTTACACTACAACAACATAATTTGTTAGACAAGGATCCAGATAGCTCACCATCATGTCTTCAGCACTGATCCTACAAGGACATATAGGGAAAACTGAGTAGAGCAACCTTATTTCCTTAAGGTATGCACCCAGACTGTTCCTTTTTTTTCAGCAATTAACTCCACCTCATGTGGTTTGTTTATACATTAATCCCAACGAGATCTCAAGTACTTATCCAATCTCTCCATGAATGCATCTAGAGGTTTTCATTCACTGTAATGACTTACAAACCTCTATCAATGACTCGCATAAATCTAACACTGATGTAGCAAGATGAACACTAGCCAGCTTTGGACCCATCAGCAAAGGCAGCTTACAGCAATCTATACTCTATTAACTGAACCCTATCCTATTAATAGATTATTGATTATTCCCCTTTACTCAGCATTTATTAGACTGCATCTGGAATATTGCATCCAGTTTTGGGTAACCCAGTACAAGACAGGTACTGCAACACTGGAGGGAGTCCAATGAAGGACCACAAAGATGGATGGCTGAAGTGCCTGCCCTGTGAGGAGACGCCAAAGGATTTGGGCTTGTTCAGACTGAAGACAACAAAATTTCAAAGAGACCTAAGGGCAGTCTCATAGCACCTGAAAGGAGGTTACTGAAGACAAAGACAGGCTCTTCACAGTGGTGCACAGCTGGCAAAGAGGAAGCAATAGGCATAGTTTGATGTGTGAGAATCTGACTTGCTAGGAGGAAAAAGCTTTCTCTTCACAAGGACAGACAGGCAGTCTAACAGGTCGCCCAAGGAGATTTTGAAGAGTCTGTGTGTGGAGGTTTTCAAGATCTTACTGCATAAAACCCCAAGCAACCCAGTCTGACCTCACAGCTGAGCCTGCTCTAAGTAGGGGTTTGAACTAGAGGCTTTCAGAGGTCTCCTCCAGCCCAAGTGATTCTATTGTGTGAAGAAACACTTTTTCATACTTGCTCTTACTAAATAGAGTACATATTTCATAGTTCTCGTACTGGAAGGCATAGTAATCCATCCCTATAGCTATCTGTCCTCCCAGTGTCAAGCTTGCCTTGCAGACTTTTATCATACAACCACCCTTAAGTCATCTCTTTCAGTAATGAGACTGGTTGTGTTATCAAGTCCATCCCTCACATCTTTAGGCAGCCAGATGACAATCTGGAAAAGGTCCACATGAGTTTGATTTTTTTTTTTTTAATTATGTTTTTTAAACACATCACAGAAAATGGAAAACATACTCTAAAAAACCAACCCACCACACAAAAACCCCACAACCAAACACCACAACCTAACAAACATAAAACTTTCATTACAGGAAGACAAAAGGCTTAAAATGAAGTCTCAAAAGAAACTACAAACAAGACAACTGAAATATGAAATTTACTGGGTGGAGGTGTCCAGAAAACCATGCCCATTTACTGTGACCCTCGCAGGACATGGCTACTAGGGTCAAAGTTAATTACCATCTGGAAAGAGACTTTATTAGGTGAAGCCATGACTAAGTTCAATAAAGGGAGGTTTAAGTTTTTCTTAGTCACATTCTACTGCCAAACAGGAGCTGGAATCTGGATGCATTTTCTAATTTCTTCTTGTTTCCCAATAAAAGAGTACACAGTGAGGATGTCCTTGGAGAAGCCCAGAAGGCAGAATGCCAGAGGAGCTGAATGCAGAGACTACTGTTAACAGTGAGAAGCACAGCAGGATTCATAGCTCATTTGGGGCCGGGAGGAAGAATAGGATGTTAGCTCACTATAGTTTTACAGAATCTGAATGGTAACAAAATGGCCTACATACAGCTCAGGATGGATGGAAGCCAAACTGCTACTACTGATCTCAGCCCATTCAGCTCCCCCTTCAAAGAATCTTTCTAGTCTTGATCCTTAAACTATAGCTTATTCCATTAAAACAAATAAAAATATCAGGGGAAAAACACCCAAACAAACCACCAAACATATCAAAGACAACCCCTGTTCTCTCAGTTTCGTTTAATCACTTCAAGTTGCAGTAGCATTAACATCTTGTGTGGCTACAGACTACAAAGTTTTGTTTTAAATTTAGGCAATCCTTCATTCTCTCTTATATACCTTTTCACATTTCCTTAGTCTTAGTTATAAAATAGAAAATAGTTGCCATTTACAGTCTTCACTGCAGGAGATCAAACCCAAGTTTTCGGGCTTGAATGTCACAAAGAATTGGGCCAGAAATTTTGGTTACTAGTTATTCATTGGAGGCCCAGAATGTAAAAACTTTACCAAGTTTCACATGATTAAATCAGCATCCAAATTGGAAATAGGAAGCAGGCTTTCAGAGATCTAACCTTTTTCTGGCCATTAGTGTGGGTTTATGAAAGGCGGGTACTGCCTAACCTGCCCTCCTTCCGTGAATCAGTGACCCACTTAGTGGATGAGGGACAGGCTGTAGATGTTGTAAACACCTTTGACACTGTTTTCCCACAACATTTTTCCTGAAGAAAATGGCTGCTCATGGCTTGGACAGGTTAAAAAACTGGCTGGATAGTCAAGCCTGAAGAACTGTGATGAATGGAGTTCAACCCAGTTGGCAGCCAGTCACCAAGTGGTGTTACCCAGGGCTTAGTACTGGGACCAGTTCTATTTAAAATCTTTTTTAGTGATCTGGACAAGGGGATCAAGTGGATCGTAAATTGCAGATTACACCAAGTTGGGTGGAAGTTTTACATCTGCTTGGGGACAGAAAAGCTCTACAGAGGGGTCTCGAGAGGCTGGATTGATGGGCCCAGAAGAACAGTATGAGGTTCAAAAAGACAGTCCTAGGTCCTGCACTTGGGTCATAACCCCCCATCCAATGCTGGAATGAAACTGAAGTAGTAAAATCCCTACAATATGGATCTACAGTTCCTTGGTACTAAATTTCATTCTGCAAACCCACTCTGCTGCTGTCTATTATTGTAGACTCAGCCTAGTCTTCTAGGACTAAGTGGGGATGTTTCGGTCTATCAAGGAAATAAACTCCATGTTCTCAGGTTTTTGACCTCATCTCAAATATGACATTGTCACAACTACTGGAAGGCTAGTGACCATTCCCAAGGTCACATAGTAGGAATGTGCCATGGTCCATCCCAGTCACAGCTGAACCCCACATGGCTGCTCACTCACACCCACCCCCCTTCCAGGATGAGGAAGAGAACAGGGAGACAAAATTGAAACTCAGGAGTTAGCAGTTTCCTGGAACAGCAAAGGGAGAGGAAAACAACAGGACTTAGAATATACAAAACTGGTGATGCACAATACAGTTTCTCACCAAACTGTACAATTCAGATCATACAGCTCAGACCTGTCACAAAGCCAGACTGTCCCCCACTAGCCCCCTTTTATACTGAACATGATATCATTGGGAATCACCCCTTTGGTTTGTTTGGGTCATCTGTCCCAGTTGTCTCCCATCCCAACTTCTGGTGAAAATTAGCCCTATCCTAGCCAAACCCAGGACAGAGTGTGAAAACAAAAAGTACCCAGAGCTAGTAGTAGAGTATACAAGCTATTCTGTAAATAACATGCAGCTTTTTCTTGCCGTTGCCTCCTCTTCTTGCCACCATGAATGGACAGCCACCATTAAGAGAGGTGGACACACGTGAGCGTTATACTGGCAATCTGTTAAAGGGTACCATCCCAGAGTAAGAGACAAGCTTAATGGTTGTTTAATCATTCTCACCATGAAGTGCCAATTCTTTAGTCTCTTATGACATTCATGAATGATGCAGAGGGCTGACATGATGAATGCAGAGCAATTCCAACTGACACATACTTTCACAGAATTTATATCCCTCCCGCACTGCCACGACAAAAGGGCTCTTGAGCTGAGTTATCATTTGTTCCATGAGAGGATTTACAGTCTTGCCAGCAACTCCTTTCACCTTACTCTATAAAGCGTTTATTTTGATATACTGATTGTGATCATTCAAGAACAACTGTATCTGAAGAAAGTCAGCAGGGGAGAGAAAAAGCAGAGTGGTTCTGAATAACTTGCTCACCTTGACCTGGGACTTCGTTCTCCTCAGTTTGCTTGGTCCCAGCATCCTCTGCTATCATAATTACAAATGTAGTATCACTCAAGGGAGACATCTAATCTCCCATGCCTGGCTACCCCTTTTTTGCCAAGCCAAAAGATGAAATTTAGCCACAAAAGCCACCCACCCTAGTCCTTTCTCACCATTTCACTAGAAAGCACCTTAGCATCACAGTTTTTACACCACAGTGGAGCAGCCTCCATCTTACAGCCACAAGCAGCAATGGCTCTTGACATGAGATTCAGTGGCAAAGGTGCCTGGGCCTTATCCAAGGGAGCAAGGTGATACAGGCATGCAACACCACAGCCTCAGCAGTGCTGGGTGCCCAAGATATTCCCATTGCCATGATGAACACATCACCCTCAAACAGGGATTGCATGAGGCATTTTGGTTTGCAGAAAATGCAAGGCAGAGGTGACCAAGAACTCTTACAACTTTGATATTCAGCCACTGTCTAAAATTTTTTTTTTCATCACTATCGTTTCCCCAAGAAGTTTAGCAGCTACAATATAGACTAAAGCATATCATCACCTAAAAGGTCCTGAGTCTGTGCCCTTCAGCTGCACAGAGCAATGGCACGTCACACAAGTGAGGATAATGAAAGAGCTGTGGCCTGATCGCATTGATGTAATGATCGCAGCCATTTCCCCACACTTCATTTTGCAAGTATTATGTGGCTTCAGGCAGAAAAGCAATAAGTTTCTATGAATATTACAGATAATATCCATAATGTCCTCACAGAGAAGATTATTGTCTTTTCTTACACATTTTAAATTACACTTTAACACTACATTTTTGCGCCTGTATAGAGTATTTGATCTTAAATGCCCTGTCATTTCCTATTCTTGAAGGGGGCCTGTACAAACTAAGAGGAGGAATTTAACTTGCTTGCCTTTGAAATTAATCTATCATTATATTAAAAGGTAATGTATCACATCACTACACAGTGCTAAGACAGACCAGACTCAGGTGCTACCCAAATGCCTAGCTAGACACGGAGAAGGGACTTGTTACAGCAGTGAGGGAACCATATGGTATTTAATAGGTACTGCCAAGAAGCTCTAAAGAGACAAGCTAAATTAACAAGGCTGAACAAACAGCTAAAAATGGGTAGGCCATGACCTCTTAACCTCATCTCCTAATCCCACTGAGAGACTTTGATTAAAATTGATAAAGATTCTCTTCAGTCATATTTCAAGTATATATTAATTTCCATCTCTGCGAGCACTGAACCCCTCTACTGCTAAGCAGTCTCTCCTGCTTTACTGTGAATTGCCAGCCACAGTCCCAGTAAAGCATTTAATCACCAAATCATTTGTCTGGGAGACAACACAAGGAACAGTTCTCTTTTGGGTACACCTTCCAGGGTGCCAAAGGTATATAATTCTACAGAAAGCTCAGTTTTGTGCTTCCTAAAGGGGAAAAAAAGTCTCTCTCAAATAAGGTGGAAAAGTAAATCCCAGTATAGCTTCTTTTTTTTTCCCCTCTCCTGTGCTGTAAATGCAAACTATTGATTTGCCTCTAGCTCTTTCATGCCTTTCACACGCTTCAATAATACAGAGGATTTGTTCTTCATCCTTTCATCTCCAGGCCTGGAATGCCTCTTAAGCCCCACGTTAAGGGTCACTCATTCTTCCTCAAACTGCACCACTTGCATCCTACAGAGCTCTATAGGTGACAGCTAGAGAGACATGCAAGTAGAACATAATCACTTTTCTTACTTCTTTGCAGGGTAAGAAAAAAGGCAACATTTTTATAAATCCGAGTTTTTCGAACTTTTGATCATTTAGGTTTGGTCTTTTAGAAGCATCCTTCTGAGTGTGGCATAACAACAGTAAAATATGGATGAAAAGTAATTTCCAATGCTTGTACCCCGCATTAAGTTGAGCTGGCAGCACTGAATAATGTTGATGTCTCAACCATCAGAAACCGTAACTTCATATTCCCACAGAGCCATGGAATGATTGGAAGGAACTCGTAGAGGTCACGTAAGTTTCCCTCTCCAACTCAAAGACAGGCCCATAAGATCAGATTGATCAGGAATTTCTACGGGTGAGTTTTGAATAGCATAAAGAGAGGACGTTCAACAACTACTGCGCTGGCAATCAACTCCAGTGCTTTATCACTCTACTATTTAAGTCACAGTTTTCCATACTCCATCACATCTCTGTTGATTCTCATACAACCACTGTGGGTCCTTCCTCTCTCTCCCCCCTTAGAGCTGAACAAACTGTTTTCTCAGACTCTCCTCAAACATCATGTCTTCCATCACCTTTATCACCTTGGTGGCCTTCAGCCAGACTCACTCCACTCTCAATACCTGCCTTTTACTGTTAAACCCAAACTTAGGTACAGTACTCCAGACAGATCTCAAGTGCTGGCTAGAGGGGAGGAATCCATTCCCTTGGTGTGCATTCTTGTTAAGGCAGAACACTATGCAATTGGCCCTCTTTGACACAAGAACACACTGCTGACCTGAATTCAAATGGTTATCCACCTTTTCTACAGAGCTGCTTTATTCCATTCTGTTGGAACACAGCCTGTTGTCCTACTGCACAGGAATTCTCCTCCCAAATGTAGGACTTCACCTTTGCTTTTGTCAGACTTCACAAGACGCATGATGTCCCCATTTCTCCAACCTGTTGTGGGTGTCTCTGAATTGCAGCTCATCAACAACTGCCCCAAATTTCGTCATTTGCAGACTTTGAGAGTGCACTCTGTCCAATCACCCAGGTTATCAATACAGATATTAAACAGTACTGGCATCCTCATCAACCCCTGAGGGGCATTCACGAGCCATAAGCTGACTGTTGAACTTTCTGCCACTGAACACAACCCTTTGAACAACAGTTGAACCAGTTTCCCAGTCATTTTACCATCCACTTACCTATCCCATATCTCACCATTTGGGATACAGGAATACTGCAGGAGACTGTATAAAAGTGTTTGTAGAAGTCAAGGTAAAACATCAGATCCCCGACCCCTGCTGCTCACAGAACCAGTCTCATTGTAGAAGGCAGTGAGGTCAGTCAGGCATAGTTAGTCCTCAGTAAATCCATGTGGGCTCTTCCAAGTTGGGCTATTCCAAGTTGGGTTTTGGCCCTTTGTGTGCCGGCCAGTAGCTTCTAGGCAAAATTGCTCTGCAATCTTCCCAGGAACTGGTGTTAGGCTGACTAGCCTGTAACTCACTAGTAGACTCACTAGTCTCACAAACTCACTTTGCCACTTTTTTCCCCAGTCATAATATTCCATTAATAACATTTTAGGTTGGTTTTTTTTTCCCCCCACCTACTTCCTCTCCGAGTACCTCACAACTCCTCACTGCATTTATTGAGGAACAAAGTGCTACAGTGTGATGTAGCTCTTTGGATCTTAACGCTTCTTTCCCAGAAAGAATTTCCCCCCTTCACACGTGCTCAATATCCCTGTTAAAAACAGATTTCCCCTTGTGACAACTCAAGAAATCACTTTCAGTTTTGGAGCTTGCAAGTGTTATTTCATCTATTTAAGGGCCTGAAAACATAAACAGAACTTTATGATCAGGATCAACCACTTGGTTCATCAAACAGTGGAACCTGCTTCTGTGCTATATTGATTAGCTAACTATTTCATGAAATATATCAAGTGCTACTAGTGTTCTGTACACCATACTGCTGTATTTTCTTCCAAATCCAGAGAAGCGTTTGCCTTTTGGGGAATGAGCCTAGAAACCCATCTCATTAATCTGATCTTTTATCTCATTTTGACTAAGTTGAATGGTGTCTCTCATGCAATATACTTGGAACTATAGGATGGCTCCTTAGACTTAGGTGTTCTGCTCCAACTCCACTCCTTTGTTCTGGAGAATAAGATTACTACAGAGTTATTTTTGCTTTTCCATAAGAGGATGTCATTACAAGATACTCACAAAGCCTGTGGGAGCTGTGGTTTCTTCAGGGAAGTCCTCCCAACATGTCATTCTGACAGCTGTATCTCCCCTTCAGTACTACTAAATATACTGAAATGCATACTTAGAGCAGAAAGCAAATTCCAGGAAAAGCCAATTTTCTTTCACTGGTCTCAGGAGCACAGGCTGTTCCATGGGCTCATTTTTCATTGTTCAGAGGCTCACAGGCTATTCTGAAAGGTGGCTTCCATACAGGGAAAACTTCAAAGTACTTAACACACTTGTACATTAATTTATTTCTTTTAATGTACAATCACTTTCCCTGTCACTTTTGGTAATCCTCAAAGTTATTTATATTTAAACAGGAAGCTCTGGCTTTTATTCTCTCCATTTGATTCCCCAGTAAAGTCATAAAATGCCAAATTGATAATTTGAGCAATAACTGGCACAACAGAACAATAAGGTGAAAAACATAAAGAAAGGGAATGTCATTCTGACCAGGCAACAAGTATAAATCTAGAGCAATTCATCTCAGATCAGTGACTTAATTCAAATACAATTTATTTATAAAAGAAACCATGCCCATTTCAGTACTTGATCTAGCTCCATCTTAATTCATATTCAAATACATCATCTTCTGTAACACAGTATACTGGGGAAATACTGGAAGAAAACATTCATTGGAAAACTTAAGCTGCTACTAGTGAAACATCCACCCGCTACAAAATATAAAAGAGCTTTCTCCATCAATCACATTATTATGTGAGAAGGTATTCCACAAGTACCAGGGATAGATCTTTCTATCAAGGTAATCCTCACATAACACTGCCAGAGCAGATTTAGACCACATGCAGCAGACCAGCATAACAGACGTTTCTGTCCAGTTATTTTAGCATTAGGCATAGTCTATCAGCAACCAATTACTGTCATGGCAAGAGGAAATTGAAGAACTGCTAGCACTTACATAGCAGCTAGACCATCCAGTGGAAAAAAGCCTAGAAACCAAACAACGCAAGAGACAGAGCCACAGAATCACAATGCTGGAAAAGACCTTTGAGATCGAGTCCAATCATACCCATCCTCTACTAAACCATATCCCTGAGCACCTCATCCACCCATCTTTTAAATACATCCAGGGTTGGCAACTCAATCACCTCCCTGGGCAGCCTGTTCCAGGGCCAGATAACCCTTTCAGTGAGGAATTTTTTCCTAATGGCTGATCTGAACCTGCCCTGGTGCAGGCGACAAGCAGCAGCAGCACTGACATACAATCCCCTCTCCTGAGTTGAGTGGCTATAGCCTGTGAGGGAGTTTAAGACAGTCCTGTGTAAATTAATTACTTACAAAGAGTCTATATAAGGCATTACACAGAAAAGAACAGATATTGTGTACTAATGGACATCAAAATCAAGTCTCCTATAGTAGATCAATCAGCCCTGACATTGAGCAACAATGACCACATTCAGTTTGGGCCTGGTAAGAAGTATGCTCTATATACTTGTGCATTCAGTCAGCAAGGACTCAGTGGCAGCTCTCTTAACCACTGCTGAATAGACCTCATATCTCAAGAACATTGCCATTTAGCTGTTTTGTGCCATATTTGCTGATAGACCATACTCAATTGTTTTCCATATGCAACAGCACAAAACCAAGCTCTTTGGTGGGTAGAAAAATACTGTATTTTTTTACATGCCTCTTAGGATCAACTTTGTAGAAACAAAGGAACTGGCATAAAACCATACCAAGAAAATATAAGCATTAAAAGAAGAATAAATTCCCAAAAGCACACATCAGGCTCTCATGACAGTGTTAATTATACATGCTTGCCCCACTAATACAAACACAAAGAGCCCTCCTCTATCCCCACATTTTTAACAACGTGCCAGCATCTTTCTTAAGTTTACAGGAAAGCGTATGTTTCCATTGTTGCTCAGCCCTAACTTTCAGATGAGGAGATTTACATCATTAAGTACTATATAAATTGAGATACTGCATTTTAGCATGCTTACATACTGTGAACATATCAGTATAAAGCACTTTTTTGGGGGGGAGGGTTGGAGGTGGAATGCTAAAGAAATAGCTTCCTTGAATAAAAAAGCAAAATCTGATTTTATTTCTCCAGCAACATTAGCATTGTACATTTCTGGATTCATGCTTCTTCCTTCAATGCTAACCTTTGCATGCAGAAAGGAAGAATAATCCAAATATTTTCTTCTCCAGATCTTATCCCATGGCACACATCTTCAATAAGACCCATAAGAAGTGAGTTATGAAATGATGGGTAGGGTAAGTAGCATTTAATCAGATAGAGCACTGCCTGGCAATTCCTAGTTCTGTGTGTATAACACTTAAGGTTGGTCATTGATTAGACTCTCTAGAGACCACTGTAATATAATCCAAACAAATATATTTCTTTTAAAATACAACCATTTCAATGCTCTGAAATAAAATCCTTCTTGCTTCCAGACACGCCACTGTATTACTACAGCTCCCATTTTTTCCTTTGCTTTTCCTTTTGCTCCTTAATACATTCTTTTGCATCCAGTTTGACATTACAGGGTAGTATCTCCAATACAGCAATTATAAATTAATGTGGGTTTTTTGTTCAGAATTAGCCCAACGTGCTTCTGATGGAACAGGGGTCTTTTGCCTGCCACCACTATACAAACAATTAATCTGGTCAGCATCAGGGTATGTGTCAATAATGTTGAAACATAGACATCTTGAAAGTATGCATATTTCCCTATTAACTTGAACTCAGCAAATAAACCTATTTAAATTTGAAAAGAAAACCAGATTAGTATTGGCTAACCACACTCCCCTCTGTTCCAGTATAAATTATCCAGGATTGAAAGGACTGACAGATAAGATTAGGGTAAGAAAAAAAGTGCTATATATTCTACATATAGCTTATCTAAGGAGCACATTTGGAAGATGAATACACTGTGAAAGGAAATAAACTTTCAAAGTGGCACCAAAAAGCAACAGCTTTTGGTGCAAAAAGGAGAAACGAAACTGGAAAAGAAAACCCAAAACAAAACCAAACAACCCACCATAAATCAACCTCAACAAACAAGCAGTCAGCTGAATATCAAACTGGGACAAAAATTTAACAAAGGTGAGCTCTATGTCTGGCTTTTTTTTTTTCCCTTCTAATTCTGAAGAAGGCCTTCACATAAACTTCTTTCCTTCTCCCTTCAAATCCATATTGACTAAGGTGACCATCAAACTTCCACACACACTTCTAATGAACAAACAGGAAGGCTGTCTTGCTGAAGTGCCTACGAGCCTCACAAATGCAGGTCCGACACCACTGTTCCTGATGACCACTGCACATTGCCTTTAACTACTTAAATTTTTATACAGAGCCTGTAACCATGGCACCCCGGCCCTGTTCAGATGTGTACTTCAAGTTCTTTTCAAGTGCCAGTTCAAAGAACATCATCGCCAATATTTATTTCTTTCCTCCCCCCACCACGTCTGGAACCTTTTGCTTGGGGGCTCGTTTGGGTTTTACTGTTTTGTGGGGTTTTTTCCCCTCCCCCGCTGATGTCTGCCAGAGGCATCACCATGGTGACTAAAAGACCTCCTGAGAGGATAACAAACCCTCAAAGTTTTCCTTCAGAGCAGCCTCCAGCTGTTGCAAACTTTCCCCATTTATCTCTTCACAGCCTCAATTAGAGCAATTGCATCTTGGAACCGATTTCCTCTTCCCTCCTACCGAAAAGGCTTTGGTCCACCTGTCAATTGGCATCCTTGCTTCATTACTTGCTGACAGCTCACAATACAGCTCCCTTCCCCTGGCAAATTACTCCTAATAAATTCCTTCTGTAACATTATCTCCTCGGCTCTTCAACACACAGGCACATACCCTCACATTCTGGGAAAGGGCGAGCTGTGATGGCTGCCTCCCCAAGGAACTCCAGCAGATATGGTGTTTGGTGCATGGGATATTTTCCTGGGTTGTTTCCAGCTTGTTCTGGGACACTGGGCAAGTTTCAGAGGGTCACTCCAACCTTCTGCAAGGCTGCGAAGAGAAATATTTCTCTACCTATACGGGGTGCTTTGAGAGGTGCTGATGGAAGAAAGCTTGAAAGCACACAAATTATTCTGACAAGGGGCAAGCGAATAAGCAAGCAATACTAGTAAAACCTGCAATATATTATCATTGACTGTTTACCCACAATAAACCCCCTAATGGTAATTTGTTGGATTTTCAATCAGGGACCCTATCAGACAATGTCTTTGCTTTAATCCCTGGTGCTCGTCCCTATCTTCTATCACCAATAAACTGAAATGACAAGTACCACAGAAAGACAGCTACCCACCCTGTATCCAGGGAGAAATAGAGCCTTCACAACTTTGATGTATCATCTAAAGAACTTCAATCACTGTCAGTGAACCAGGCTGTCTGATTCAGAGAAGACAGGAAAGAAGAAAGTTATCAGGAAGTGTGACCCATACCAAAAAAGGCTACTGTAACTCACTCTTCTGACAGGTGGATGTTTTTGCATCCCATAGTTTCGATATTTCTTAATGCTATCCTTATTGTATGATTCTGTACTACTTGCCACATATCAGTCAAGAACCATGCTTTAAGAGTTTTTATGTTATCTATTTCTCTATGTGTCTGCTTTGGTTTGATGCTGCTGCCTCTAATGCTGCCAGGAAAGAATTATAATTAGCTGCAAAAACACAAGTTTTTAGTAGTTTGTCAATGTGCCAAAACACATCGAAAGTACCAGTGCATACTGGATACAACAGACTCATCAACCGACTGCTTCTAAAGGATGCAGAGCACACAAGGGCACAGTGCTGATATTTTAAAGGTCTTTCTTTGCTAGCACATTCAGAACTGCTGAAATTTTCTCAGTTGACATGGCTCTGAATAAGGACATCTGCTTGCAGGTTTATCACAGGGAGAAAGCCACAAAGGTTTTAACTACACTGACTCCAACATCCGCTGCTACCGAGCCATGAATTTCTAGGACTAAGAACTAAGTTCACCTTTGAATGGTTTTCACTCCTGGCTCTCCCAGGTGAGGTTGCCAAGAAGATGAGCAATCAGAGTCATGAGTGATAATGGGAACTGCCAAATGGATCCCAGATGCACCAGCTTCTGCCTCTGTTCTGCACAGACACAGTGCTAAGCCTTTAAAGGCTAATGTAATGTCACGAAACAGTGCTTGTTCAGCGTCCTTATTATCTGTAGGGAAGCAGTTTGTCTCTGTGCTACAGAACATGAAACTGTGGACTGGACACAAAGACCAGAATCAGGACTGAAATTCAGTATTTCAGTATTTCTATTTTTCCACATGGAAAAAGTGAAAAAAAAACCCCACCCAACCCCCTCGTCTTACCCCAGTGAGAAAAATATTTTTGGCCCCTTCATCACATGAACTGAAACAACAAGCTGCAATTTAAAAAAAAAAATATTTTAAAAGTACTTAGTAGTGCAGAAGGTGCATGTTTGTGGGCACCAGTAAGCATGTGACAAGTGTAAAGGATTACCACAGACTGACTGGATAAGCCATGCGTCAGTCAAAGTTACAGTTGGGGAAATCACATGCTTTGTACTAACATCCCCAGAGACACAAGCCTTTCCAGCCAGTAAGCAAGCTCTCATTTGAAACTGAAGGAAAAAGGAAATAATACATTCCTCTTCAAATCTGTGTTGGCACACAAAGAAATGGCCTAAAACCATTCATTAAGGGCAATGAATAACTCTCAGGAATCAATAATAAAATGCATGTTTAGAAACAGAACCTGACCTTATAATTTAAACAATATGTTTCTCTATCACTCCTTATTACTCAGAAACAATTATCAATAAAACATGATAATTAAACCTTATAAATACAAGATTTTTGTGACACACTACCAAGTGTTTGTGAACATACACATGCCTTCACTGAGTTCAGCAGAGAGAAGATGACTAGCTCACAACAGACAAAAAGTATTTATGATTTCCTTTTGCTGTCTGTTTGCAATTACTCCAAGCACCCAATATACCCCAAGGGCCAAATCCCAGCATCCCCATCATACAGCTTCACAACCTCCTTGCTCAGCCACTTTCTGTCCAAGTGAATTTCAAGAAAGACTACAAGCTCACTCTTAGTTATTGAAAACATTTGCATGACACCATCTTTATAAAAATATAATCATTTCCAACATGGACTCATAACATTATACAATTAATATACATTTTTATGTCTTAATATTTCACAGTGCTTGGAAAGAATACTAGATCTATTCCAGTCAGGAAAAAGGCCTTCAGTGGTCTACACTTCCAGAAGAACCTGAGGTTTCCAGTAGACAAGTGCAATAGCACAGCATTTCTTGGGCCTCATGTGATTTACAAAGCACCACAAAAATCAGTGAGACAGTATTGAAAGAATTCAGAATTCCCAGCTCCAAGAGGGGGATCCCAAAGGCAGCCCAGGAACTCATAAAGACTATTTGAAATTTGTCTGAAAAAACCTTACAATCATATTTGTTTCTGTTTAGAAGCTATAGGATGCATTTGTGATCTTTCCTGACAATGTTTTGACAGTAACTCAATAGTCCAAAGTTTGAAAGCCAGAGAACTGCCTGTTGCTTACAAGATCTCAGTCATTTTGACAGGGATCTATGATGGTATCGGAGTTACAGCTTCTGATGAGGAAAAAAGCACCAATAGTCTAAGTGACAAACTCATTTATACGGAAAGGGAGTCACACAGAATAATCCCTAGTAATAAACAGTTAAGAGTGACAAGTACTGAAAATAAGAGGGACAAAATCACAGTTGTGTCTTCATAAGTCTTATCCCTCCAAACGTATTCAGCATGACCTCTGCTGCTCTTTGACCTCTCTCAACAGCAGTTATACATCGCTGCAAGGGTGAAGTTTCTCCTGACCTACCAGTGGCACAAGCAACGTAGGTAAAGCTGATATAGTAGTTTCACGTTCATGAGGTCTGCCTTTGTTTGAAACCAAGTCACAGCATCCTTCTTTTCTTCTTCCAATATTTCAAAATATCTATCAGAAGAGAAAACCTCAAAAAACCCCCACAAAATGTGACCTTTAAGATCCAGTGAATACTACTTTGATTGCAGCGATTGCAATGCAGACCCCCTAACCACTGCTCCCTGCTGCTCAGACAGGGAGCCCCGAGGTGGTTTTCCACCCAGGCACTGTGTCTTACCACACAGATCCATGCTAGGTTATGCTGCAAGTGCGGTGTCCACATGAGAATTAGTAGGAAGCAACAAGCTATGCAACAATTACAAAAATTACAGTCAAAAAAAACCTGCTGTTCAAGAGAAGAAAGGGTGCATACAAAAATGCACTGAACTGGAAAGGATGCCGCAGAGCCCTGCAGCAGAATGGTCTGGAACATCTAATTAGCTGTTGCTGAACAGAGATTCAGTTTAACTCAAAGGCTTCCTTTTCGACTCATTTGTAGAGGTTTTCACTAGAGAACAACAAAAACTGTTTCCAAATCAAAACAGAAAATTAATTTGTGGGATATCTGGAAGAGACATAGAATTCAAACATCTTTACTATAGCCCAGGTTTTCTGCATGGCATAGAAGAGGCTCAACTACCGTTTCTTGCCTTCTTTCTGAAACCCAGAATTAAAAGTTTTCTGAATGCATCAAAGAAAGTTCTGCTGATGCCCTGTTGTCCACCCAGAAAGGTTTCCTGAATCCTATTTTCTCCCCAAGCTGTCCAAATAGAGACCACAGAATGCCTGGACAACAAGGGCTTCAGACCAGAGCATCCTTGTCACAAAGGCAATAACACCTTTATTTTCCTCCTAGGAAGTATAATCTCCTTCTGTTGCTCAAGCGCCTGTGAAGTCTCTAAGATATGACAGATGACTTCTGCAAACATTGTCAGTTTAGAGAGGAAAATAATGTGGAAAAATTTCCATCTTTAAGAAAAACACACATCCTCATTTTCTTACAAATCACCTAACACTTTCACAAACGTGGTTATATCACAGTGTGCAGGAATCTTATTACCAATAAGAAAATAGCATATTCAACCATTTGAAGACACTACACTCTTGCACAGATACTTAGAAAATATCCAAGGTGGAGGAGAAAGAAGCACTAGGAGTATCACCCCTTCTGACGGAATCATTATGTTACCATGTAAATATTTCTCATCTTCCCTCTAGCTTTCAGACAGGACTAGAAACAACAATCATGTGGTAAAGGATTTCTTTTATCTGAGAAGGTTGGAATTTTTCATTTCTCCTCGACCAACCTCCAAGGAAATCTGGGAGCTCTCACAACATGGTTACGCTGTCCCCAGCTGAGAAAAACATCCCCAAGCTTAGTTCTAAAGGAGGAACAACTAAAGAGCTTCACTTAGGTAAAAGACTGTGGAATTTTGTAGTTTTAGATGTATGGTTTGGGGAAACAAAGCAGGCAGTGCATTTCCTATATTCACATCACTCCGGTGAGACCTTCAATGGCACAAGCACCCTTTGGAGCTCACCCTGGGATTCCCAGCTGGGACTATCAACAGAAGTCAAAATAAAAATCTTGCAATTTAGACAGATCCACTGAAAGTTGTCAGTTTTCACCCATTTCTTCTATAATGCATAAAAACGTATTATTAATAAAACCTAACTAATCCCTACCTTAAAAATAAGTATTCCTAAAAAGCATTCACTTCAACTCTCACTACAAATGTAATTGCAGCATTGCCTGGGAGTTAAAATAAAGATTTCTTTGTTACCAGAAACAATGCAACACTGTACTTACTACCATATTTACCACAGGCAGACAAAAACAATGTTCAGATTACAAAACAAACACAGGTTCTCAGCCATCTGGGATCCTTCCTACAATGTCCTTCCCTCCCTACCCAAGCAGGTGCTGTTTCTGCACATAGTGAACTCAACTGCAGATCCCCCAGAGGACTCCAAGGCATGAAGAGGCAGCACCATTTCTTAGTTGAGACTACCTTAAGGCTAATCAAAACATCTTCACCCTTCCTTGTGTATACAGCATTTTGAACATGCAGATTGTAATTCACTGCTTTCCCACCCCTTCAAGTTTCAGATATGCAAGTCATGAAGGGATTGAACCTACAGCCTTTGTTTGATCCAAAACCTATTGAGATCAGAGGCTTTGAAACGGGACCTTTAATGTTTGGAAGGGATTTCAAATAAACCTCTAATTTAATTTATTTCTTTTTATAGTTTTAGTCTTCAAGATGGAGTTATTTAAGGAATAATGAAACAAAGATTTGAAAAGCTCCGATAAAGACCACATTGACATAGAGAAGGGCTCAAAGAATCTTTCTGGGTTTATTATCTGTTACACCTAGTATTCCTTTCACTTTTATTTAAGTAGTATCTGCTAATAGAAGATTTTAGCCAGAGGGGTACAGCTGCTCAGGATATCCTCTATGTTCAGCTCTCATTTAATTGTATATTGTCAACCATTCCTTGGAGAACGCGTTTAATAGATGATGAACCTGTTTCGTGAACAAACTTTCTCAAAAGCATTGTGAGATTTGAAAGCCCTGATGGAGAGCAATGATCTGTGTAACTTCATGTTCCCTGGGGAACACCACTGCTCTGTTTGAGCTCTCAACAAACGGGCAGGGGAAATTCAAAGTAAGGCTGGAAGATAAATAAATAAATACAGCAAGCACAACACCCATGAGGTGTTGGGCTGGAAAAAGATACATTTGCTGGCTTTGTACTAAATGTTCCAATATCTTTGGATATTGAAACATACCTCTCCATTGCCTTGACCACTTTCTGGTTTAGTTTCCAACCCTGTAGTCTCCCTATGTGCACAGATGGCAGAGCGGTCAGAAAACCCGAAAGCAGTCCTTAACTGAAGGTGCAGTCAGTGGTCAGTTGTGAGCTGCAGACACTGCTCTCTGTCACATGTAACTGTCCAGTACCCAAAGGAGAGAGTCCCTAATGGAGCATAGTGTGACAGTAGCACAGGAAACAAAGTAAGGGTATAATCAAGACACAGGAAATCTCTTCCTGCTGTGTTGATGCAACGCTTATTTCAGCAACTTCCTGACCCATTTATAGGTAGGCAAAACATTACAGACAGCTGAACACAAGGTGAAGGGTCTGGAGAGAAGGATTACCTCTGAACCTGGCCAGGTACACAGCAGCTTCCTGGATGACAGGAGTTTTCAAACATGCTCCATGTTTAATCAGATCATGACAAAAACTAAGACATTTAAGAAAAATCCATCAATGCAGTATTTAGAGGAAAAAATATGGCTTGGAAACAAATATGACCCACATATGTGTATGCTTTAGTAAACTCTGCTTCTATATTAAGCCTTTGTGTCTTAAGCTTACAGCACAGTCAGCAGCACACGTTACGTTTACCTGACAAATTGCTGGGCAAAGTAAAGCTATGTAATGAAACTAGACAAAAAGCTTGATGAACTAGTTCCAGAACAAGAAAACCAGAAGAGGAAAATGCCCACAGCAGTCCACAGAAGCACTCATTACAGCCAAGCAGTACCACAAGCTTCCAGCTCTCCTGTTGCAATCAGGAAGCTATAAATAAATGTAAGTCTTCACATTTCAGTCCATTAAGGTCTTCCTTTCATCAAGTGATTTTCTAGTAGAACTAGATATTCCAAAAGGTACCACTTTTGGCCTTCTGCATTTCTTCATTTCTTTCCACTGCTTCCAAAGAAACACAGATGCAAATAACAAATGGAAAACCTAAAAGGACCTTCTCATGCAGTCAACTGTGTCAAAGGCAATAGTGTTTCTCTTCAGATCTATGTTTATTTTGTTTTAATAAAGTGGATAGCACCCCCTTTTAATATATTGCTTTTTATCTATACATTTTTATCCAACTAAGAATCTAGAATCACTCAAAAATTCATTAACACTGACATTTAGACAACACAAAGCCATTTCAATTCAATTAAACAAACACAGTGTGTTAACCTTCAGCAAAAGAAGTAGCCGTTCATTTTTATAGGCTGCTGTAAACAGATTTCTGGGCTTCAAAGCCAAGATCAATAAAGCTTCTGCAAACAATAATAATCTCACACACACTTCATCGACAGCTGCTCAGAAAGTATAGTCTGATTCTAAAGGTCTCAGAGATTGGGTGCTGTCCCAGTCTTTTCCTCTTGCTCTCTAACATCAGAGTGCAAATGCCAAGACCTCTGTGAATTCCTCTGCAGCAGCAGCTAAAAGGAGCTGCCCCCTCCCCAGCAAGAAACACTATCTATTGTGAGAAAACTTGGGGGGGGAGAAGCAAACTATGTGTTGCACAACTACCTAAATACCAACGAGGCACATATAATGCAGCCTACGGCTACAAGATGCTGTACTTCCACAAACCAGGATAGAGACAGGTAAGTATCAAAGCTGCCTCTTTTCCCTTAAGATCAGTGCTGTTGGATTTGCACTAATGGAAAACTTCCACCCATCCATGGAACAGGTACAGTCCTGTGGCCAGCTCTGCCCACAAATGTCTTCTTGCCTTCTTTACTATAATCTGGCTAATGATAACTGTTATAACAGAGTGCAATTCAAGAATAGCAACTCCTCAGTTCTTTAGTGCTGCCAGTGCAAAGCCCAACCTTATGCTCTTACCTACTCCAGTAAAAATTTCACCACTTCCTACTGACATGCCCAGGATCTTTTCAACAGCTATGTAAGTCAGAAGCAAGTGTTGAACTTTTCTTTGTTTCTTTGTGGGTTTTGTTTCTTTTGGGGAGGGCTGGTAGAATTTTTTTGGGTTTTTTTGAGAATTTTTTAAGCAGTTCTTTAGCACAGAGCCCGTATCTTCCCAAGTAACCACATACTTTAAACTCACTGATATCTGAAAGCCAGCAAGTACAGTGGTAAAGGTGTGCTTTATCAAATGCAATTCAATTGCCTAGAGTGGACATCTACATTACTGGCTGATCAGGAAGCACAAAAAAAGTGAATGAGGTAGATGGCAACTCATCACTGCTCTTCCCAACATTGAGGAATCTTGCAGAGAGACATTTCAAAAATTAATGTTAGGCTGTAGTTACACAATCATTACATATAGCCAGGATTATGATACTACTGTGCCATCAATCTTAGACCCTTAAAACATTTTGCAGTTGTCCTGTTTCCCAAGGAGAAGGGATAAGTACACAATGAGTACAGAAATTTGGAGGCTTCCTTCTATCTTCTCTCAGATGTCAGTGAAGACTTGAGGTGAGAACTCAGACTGTACTCTATGATAGCTCAGATTGTGTCTCACTCAGGTCAGTGGATTAGGCTGCTTGAGAGCTATTGAAAAGCCTTATCCCTGAATAGAGGCTTAAGACTAAACTTTGTGTGGTCAGTGTGAGGGATTTGGAGGGTGTCTGTGATTCCACAACAGTCAACTCAGCTATTGCATTAAAAAAAAAGTTAAAAAATAAAAACCCAAAACACAACCCCTCCCCACTCAAAAAAAACCCCCAATCCAAATAAACCATCAAAACTTCTCCCCTGCACAACACTTCCCTACAACAGAGTACTGCAGGATGCATCATATATGAGAAGGAAAGCATCACCTGTACGTCTGTCGGACAATCACATTACATAAATGTGATGCTGACAGGGCTCAGGACATCAAGAACAGCCATCTGATGTGGCACAATAAATTACAGGTTACTCACAATGATCGGAGTTATCGAGGAATTCATGGGATGTGTCATCCATCTTATTAATGGAAGAAAATCATTCCTGCAGGTGACCACCTTTGAAAGTCATAGTATTGTTGTCATTTTAGAGTACTGTTGCTAAGTTGAAAGTCACTGTTTTCATGTTGGTGACAAATCAGAACAGGACTGGACCTTCTGAGGATATTTAATGAGTAGATACATGCCACTGTGCTGGCAAGTGAGTAGGTACAAGCCACCATGCAGGCAAGTGAGGTACTCATCAATGCGTACCACATATTAAGCCTACCTGATGCACCCATGGCATTCTCCTCAATACCTACAGCTTGCAGATGCAGTGTTTCTGGTGCTTGCTGAATGCCTTTGGTTTGTATTTACTTTATTTCTTCGCTACATTCCCAACAGATATATTTCCCATTAATGGAAATCTCATCCAGAAGAATCTAACAGCAACTCAGCATATTGAGAAAACAAAGATTAAACCAAAATCCAGGCAGCGAACCTGCTTGGGTGTATTCCCATTTAGGTTGATTCCCAAATCACCTTGATGGATGGTAAAAGAAACTAGTTCACGGGCTATAGAGAAGCAATTCATTCAGGTCTTCTAGGTACAAGTGTATAGTATCTCTAGCAACTATTTGGTCTTCCTTTCTCTGATGCAAACTCATGCCAGATTTACAATTTGCCATTTCCAATGCAGTTTATAAGGAATACAAAGTACTCCAGACATCAGCACTGCTGGAAAGCAGGCACTACTTTGCCCAGTTGGCAGCATTATTTCTGCTTTCAAGGGCATTCAGGAACATTAGCCACATTAAACACGAAAGCAATTGTGTTCATGCTAGCAAACACCATTTGGATGGCTTCATAAGAGGTTGCAATGAATCGTGATGGATTTGCAAGCCTACTTGGTTCTGTCCACTCTTTTTTGGGTTTTTTTTTTTTCCCCTTTCCCTTAGTTTATGAATGAAGTCAACCTTTTGCTATGAATGCATCTTCTGAACAAAAATGGGTACACATAAATTCATGTTGTGGTTTAATCCCAGACAGAAGCTCTGTATCACATGAATACTTGCTCACTCCTTCCCCCCAGTGGGATGGGGAGAAGAATCAGAAGGAAAAGGTAATAGTCATGGGTTGGGATAAGGACAGTTGACTGGCACAGCAAAGGAAGAAAATAACATTACCTGTCACAGAATATACAAAGCAGATGATACACATTGGAATTTGCTCACCATCCAGAAACAGATACCCAGCCCGTCCCCAAGTAGTGGCTCCTCCTCTGCAACTGCCCCCCCATATATTAAGCATGGCATCTTATGCTATGGAATACCCCTTTGGCTAGTTTCAGTCAGCTGTTCTGGCTGTGTGCCCTCACAGATTCTTGTGAAAATGAACTCTATCCCAATGGAAAACCAAGACAATTCATCAAGAGCATTAACTGTGAGGAGGCACTGATGCGATTTTTCGGGAGTGAAAAGGGAACAGGTCAGGGTTACACAAAGCATCGGAGTCCTGCTGCAGAGGACTCTCACCTATTGCTGAATACAGTTCACCAGTAGAAGTATACTGTCTAGTCATGTGGAAAGAAACTGATAAGCTTATTTCTTCCAACGGCAGCACTTCATCATACCTCCAACTTGACAGGTTAAAGGTTTCTCAGATGAAGTCGGGTAGCTCATCTTTATCACACCTGGCCTAAATGGAGAAACTCTTCGGTGGGAAAGGGCATGCTTTGTATCTTTCACCATTAAAGACACTGAATCTGACCATTCATTTGAAAGCTTATGTAGCTATCATTCTAATTTTCATCTCTCATTCTGCATTGCAAGAAACCACTCCAATTTGATCCTTGATCTCACATGGAAAGGAGAGACACAGTTGTTCCTATACTGATATCTTCATTTACAACCATAGAAGCACAACCATCTGAATGAAATCTATACTTAAAAAGTGATGTAAAACTCATCTTCCCAGTCATCACATAAAATTACGTTAAGGATTAGAGACTAATCCTCATGAATCACACAACCCAATTCCTTGAGGCATTCAGCTAGCTGAATCAGCCATTGGACGTCTCAGCAATTTGACCAAAATATCAAGAAATAAAGCCTCACAACGTCTGCAGACATGTATGTGGGGAGAAATAGTTATGTGTATATTAGTCTTGGCCAAGCTAAAATGTAAAATGAAAGGAGGCATGTTTCTGGTGTTGTATATGATATCTGAGAAAGAATAAAATAATGGAATATCTACTATTTCTGTATTATGGTGCCACCATTCTTCTCTTCCTCCAAAGATACAGACAATTCCAGCTCAAAACTGGAATAACTGCTAAGAGTTGAAGTGTTGACCGAGTAGTGCTCGTTAAGAAGGAAGCATCGTTGCCTCCAGATATAGTCCACACACATAAATACTCGTTACATACCTCCAATACAGAACTAATATTTTCAGAAGAAAAAAAAAGCCTGAGCAGAAGGCATTTCAAACAATACAGGAGCATGGGAAAGAGAAGTGAGAAACGAGTCAAGAGTTGATGCCTGTCCCAAGTAGTTATGGCTTTGTTGAGTCTCTACTAACAGTGTGCACCTTTTTGCACTTGGCTCTTTTCCCAAAAAAAGTATTCAGAAGTGTAAAGACTTCTTAATGAATTTCAAGTTGTACACTAAGAGTAGCAACCACTATAATCATCACAACTGTTTTAAGTCAATAGAATAGAAAGTACAGTGTGGAGCATTTCTGGTTCATTCTCTCCCAATATATAGCAGACTTGGGTTTTTTTTTCCAAACCTATGTTGTAAAATCTGCACAAAGCAGATTTAACAGTCTGAGAGAGTCTTCTGCACTTCCCTTTGATTTCAGTCCGTTTCAAATGTGACAGTGCACTCGAGGGACAATATACATACACATAAATGACATGATTACATCACCACCTTTCAAAAAGACGACATTTCAATTCCACCTTCATGAAACATTGCTCTATCACAGCCAACAGCCCAGATCTGGCCATACTGGAAATATTAGGATAAATGGGGGCAGTGTGCATGCATGTGTGTAAAATGAGGTAACTAATCAGAAATTAGATTACTTGCTTTGGGGGCAACACAAGGAACAGGCAATAGCTGCTCTCACCTTGCCCACGTTAGGTACATGCCAAATGCACAGCATCACTTTCTGGTGAGCATCCTGCCAAAATCTGTGCTAAACTAGGATCTAACAGGGAAGGCTACTTGATACATGGTATTTCTTACTTTTGCACAGAAAAGACCACTCATAGCCGCCACAAGGCTTTCCTCTTGCCATCACATGCAGTTTTCTAGAGAAAAGAATAGCCTTTCTATTGCTTATCACATAACATAATAGACTTTGGAAAATGCTATAATTTAACCACATTGTTCCAGCTATTCCAGTTTCCTTCATTACATTGGCATTCATGTCACTCAGCATTTAATGGATGTTCCAAACCTACATAGTTAACGTTTCTGCTCAAAAAAGGTGCCCAAGACAGCAAGGATGTTAATCAGAGAGTGTTCTTCAAGTTCTCAGTGTAGGAATCTAAACCTGAAAATCAAATACTTCTTTCTCCCCCCCTTCCCTTTCACTCCCAAAGCACACATGCAAGATGCTGGTGGCAAAATAAAATATGGCACCACACTTCACTCTGAACCACCTTCTCTTTCAACTACTCTATTATAGTCTTCATTAGTGGAAATTAAAAGTACAGCAAATAGCTAATGAAGTTCTGTCCATCTAGTGCTATGGTGCAGCTCCAGGACATCACAATTACGTGATTTCTCACAAGACAAGCAAAGGAAAATAAATGTACTTGTCCAAATGGTATCACTCAGCAGCAGCATTAATGCTTTGTGCTGGCTACAGCAAGTAGTTAGAAGAGCCAGTCAAGTATATCAATTTTGGAAAAGCCTTGCTCTCAGAAGGGAACAGGGTGCAGAAAGAGCAATAAACAGTAACAAAAGTACAGCACACAGGGGGAAAAGAAAACAGAGAAGAGTTTAAGACTGACTGGGACCGGAGGGGTGAGGAAGAACAGGGCTGAGAGGGAAGCAACAAGAAGATCTATATATAGATAATTATTTCTACATATAAGAGAGAGGTAAATAAGTCTTAAAATCAGGCAGACACAGATATTCTCCTACTGTAACAGCAAAAAACCCCCAACAAAACCAGTTTTTTTCAGTAGCACTTGCATGCCCTTCCCAAAGAGGGGTCATGTTCTGGTCTTCTGGCTCTACTAGAATTTTAAACAAGCAGAAAGCCCTCTAAAGTAATTATAGTTGTAAAAGGTCCACCTAAAAGTACAAAGAAAAAGTCATGACCAAAGCTCTCAGACAGTCTTTTGGCATGCTTTAATACCCCTTGGAAAAAAAAACAAACCCAAAACAAACAAAAGCAAAACCAAACCTACAACAAACCAGTTGTTGGGGTTTGGTGGGTTGAGTGAAGTCCTTGTAATGGGTTTGTAACGACTTGCTAAGAGGATATGTAACTTTTTTTACAATCTCTGCTGATGCTTGGTATGCTTTCATGAGCTGCTGCCTGACTGCAAAGCAGACAGCATGGGCTGCAGATTCTTAATTGTCTCACCAAATGGATCTCCTTCAGGACAAACCCTGAGGGCCCTCCACTGTACTATATCATGGAAAGCTCTCACTGAAAGCAGCAGATCAAACTTTCAAGCACCTACAGCGACTACAACTGATAATAAAAACTGCTCAGAAATTTAAGACTTAAAGAAAAAGATTAGGGAAATTAGGATTCGGTTATTCCAGCTGCTTGCTTTATCCATCCACCCCTTATCAATCTGCTGGTAGATTAATCAATACCTAGATGGCAAATTATTTCATACATGCTGTGACCTTGCAAAATATTCCAATGAGAATTTCTAGCAGACTCCTCTCAGAACAATAAGACTATTGCTACAGATTCCATGTACAGCTCAAACTATTAGCATCATACCAGTGTATTTGGCCTTCACACAAGAACAATGTACCCTCTTTACATCCCCTTTGTTAGGGATGAGGGTTTACATTTGCGACCCTGCTTTTGTCCCCATGGTGCTGACAGAGCTACTTGGAGCAAACCAGACCGAGTTTTCTTGGATTATCTTTCAGCTGGATCAGTTCATTAAACTGGTTTGATGAAGGAACTTGCCTACGTGGAGTCAACACCCTCCAGGCAAAAGCAATAGCCAGCAGTGGGAGTGTTTAACTTGGCACTGCTGCCAAGAAGATCTAAACGCTGCCCAGTGCTAAAGGGGACAGTATCAAATACTGAATGATTTAACATTCATAACTCAACTGTCTTCAAATCCCATGCAAAAGCCACCACCACCCTAGATTTTGCACAAAAATGTGACCTGTCACATACCAACCAAACTCAGCCTACAAGTCACCAATTGTTCTAATATCACAACCCATCAGAAATGGATTAAAAGAAATTTACTGCATCCCCCCCACCTTTTTTATCATTAATTTTTTAGAAGTCACAAACATGGAGGCTACGATTCAGTATACAGACTTGTTTCTATCCAGGTTTACTACCCACTTATTTTTCTCTTAACCTCCCAAATATTGAAGAGGAGTAGAATAATAGGTTAGTTTTGACCGTTTTAATCTTAAAAACTTTAATTGTTATATTTTTAAACTCCTCCCCAAAACAGTGAGAGAAACACTGACCTATCAGATGCCTCAAGAGCTTCATCTAATGTTAAACTATATTAAGTTCAACAGGGCATTTTTGCTTTCCCACTTTCCTCTTCAACTGCTGTTCAGCCCACTTGAACCTGCCAACACAGCTTTTCTTTTTCACCCCTGAAATGCTGTGTCTGGGTGGACAATATTCCCAACCCAGAGACAGCTGCTATGGCAGCATCTGAACCATTCTTTATGGAATGCATCTTGTCTTATTGAAAGGTAATGTAACAAAGTACATCCTTATTCAGTGCACAAGACTGGCCTTACCAAACACAGCTCATGGTATTTCAGACTGGCTGCATAAAGTATTTTCAGATTACACCTGAGCTTTAATTTAAGCAAACTATGCCATGAGAGGAAGTAGACAGGGAGAGAAAGCTTACTGTTGCCTTAGTGGCAGAAACCACAAGTAGAAAAAAATCCACATGGTTACAGAGACGTAGCACATTCCCCAGAGGTCAAAAGCTGAAATGGCTCAAACAAGGATCATGAGTACTTCAGACTCCATAAGGGATTGCATTTCCATTTCTGCAGCTGGTAAGAGGAACACATCTCAAGTATAAAACTCAAAAATCTGTTAGAAGCTTTGAAAGAAATCTTGAAGTGACTATTAAGAGGAAACATCCATAACTCACTGAGGGGTTATCCAGTTTGGTCCTTTAACGTGCTATAGTGGTCGCACACTGAGCATCAACAAACCATGCTCTATAACTTCACTTGGGTTTGGTTATGATCTATGAACAATTTTTCTTTTTTTGTCATTTAGAAGCTTTTCCTTCAGGTTCAGCTGTTTTGCATATGTTTCATGAAACATGCATTCCTTGAAATTCATCTACCAGGTTCTGATTACTGACGGTTTTATGAAACCTCAAGGTCTTGACTAGATAGACCTCTTGAAATTCCAATTTCTCAACTCCTACTGCATCTATCACAGACAAAAAAATTAAGTGATAAATGCTATAGCAATGACCATTCAAAGCTAACCAGGTTTAGCTGCATGGTGTTTGAAGTGCCATGGCACTTCTTGAAATCAGAATTGAAACTAGCTGTTGGTGCTGCTTCTTGAAGCAGATCAAGTGTCTGAAGAGCACTGCACAGAGGCAGCAATGGGGAGAAAGGGCACAGCAGTCAAATCTTAACAGCCTTAAAAAGTCACACAGCACCTTAGGACATGATGAGATGAAGGAAAGAATAACAAACTCTCAACTTCCCACCAATTGCTTGTGTCTACCCAAGAATGGTCCTCTACCTGCAAAGCCTCTCTTCCCAGCAGAAGGGGAGTAGGCAGTGGGGCTTTGGCTGTGAGATACTAGGAATGATCGATTTCTTTACAATGAGCCACCATCACAATTTTGTTACTTTCATCATTAAAAGTGGTCAGCTTGTCAATGCTGATCCCTTCACAGCCTTCATCTGAGAGAAGCATTGCACACAAAGATGTAAAGAAAACTGTAAGAAGCAAGAAATGGAGAGACTCATTGCAGTTAAGGATTCAAAGCTGATGAAGTACAAGTGGTTTAGGTTATTTTTAAACCTTGCTGCAATACTGTAATGTGCTAAAATGCTTAAAAGCCAGCATCATAAGACACACTGCCTCAGATTCTGTAATATGAAAGCACTTCCAACACACCAGTCAATGTGTCAACAATTGAGCTTCACGTTGGGTTTTTTCCTTTTTCATTTCTTCCTTAAATAGTATTCTCATATTCAAATAAGAATATTAATTACTTCATTGAATAGAAGTGTCCTAGGGCTTTTCATCTCCTGTTCAGCATATTATGAAGTACTACATGGATTAGATTGCACCAGCTGCTAACTTTTTTTTAAACTCTATTCACTCAAACCTTTCACATGTGTACTAATAACACAGGAATTGTCAGGCCAATTAGGACTAATGTGGCCAAAGCTCAACTAGTGGTTGTTTGATTACTGTAGGAATAAGGCTGAGGAAAGGACATGGGAGAGGCAATAATGTGAAGAAATAAAGAGAATTCTTCTAATGACTAGGCAGACATTACTTCATGGTCAAAAAAAGTTGTGGCCAGTTTGCAGCACCAGTACTGAATTACTTTGTGACCCCGAATCATTCCTTACAAGTCTCACCAGGCATATTATAGGTCGAGACCCTCAGTTAAGAGGTACTAGAAGAATGCAAAATTAAGGCCTATTTTGGGAATATTCTTCCCCTCCCCCCAGTTTTTTTTAAAACTCAGGTGACACTCACTGACTTCAGTAAGAGAGAGATACTAATCTTGCTTAGCCAGCCCTTGCACAGACATTTTCCCCCTTATGCTCCTTATTTACCCCACAAACATCTGTAAATTGACTTGCAGGTGGAAAATATCAAGAAGCAAAAAAACATTTCAGAAATTTAAGACTTAACACTGAATGGATATTTATTAAGTACAGGAAGCACACAAAGAGTGGCATTGGTTAGTCAGGTTCCACACTTCCCTGCCCCTCCTCCACAGTTACTTTAAAGACAATAAACTTTATAATGAAGTATCGATAACATCTTCCCATTTAGGCTAACAGGCTTATCGCTGCTCCACCACAGACTATGCTGTTTTAATTAGCAAGATGGATCTCAGAGCTGATATGTTCTGTTGTGCTATAATTCCTGCCTTTACAGTAATTTTCTCCTGTTTTTCACACTATAATGTGCTATAAATCCTACTTAGGCTGCCTCGCTGGCCTGTTGCTGCTCAGAGTCAATCTTTCAGGCCCTCTGTTTCCATGACAACTTCCCACCATCCTCCCCTTCGCAGGATTATCCTACAGCCCCCTGGGGAGACTACTGCGATGCTTGTGGGCTCCCAAAGCCGGAGCTCCATTCAGTCATCCCTCTACCTGCGATAAGCTTGATTTGCCCAGCCTCCCCACGCTGCCCATGCCCAGGGCTCTGCCCAGGCAAGTGGGCAGCCAGGCCTCTCTTCATCCCTCTTGAATGGGGATGCCTATAGAAATGTAAACTTGGCTGGTTTAATGCCTAAAGAAGTCGGAAACAAATTAAATAACCTCTCCTCCCACTTCAGTGCTTTTGTTTCTATTTTCTTTCTTTTTTGTTAAGTCTCCTTTGCTCCCAATGTCCAGTCTCCACACACACAGCCAAACAGCACATAACCTCAGTTGTTCTTAATTCCCAGCCTTTGTCCTGTTGCTTTTCCCCTCTTCTTTTCTCTTTTTTACCTCGTTTCCTGTTCCCTTTTTCCCCTCTGCTGCTCTTTTATATACTCATTTTTCTTCCCTTTACTCATATACTACAATGCTTTCTGAATACAGCTATGAGGATCCAGAAGCCATAAAAAGGTTATCCATCAACTGCTGCTGCTCCCCTAGGTCACACACCACATCCTACCAATACTTAATTAAATTTCAGTCATTGAAAAGACAAACAGGCCTTTGTTTGGGGGTTTTGTTTTTTGTCCTATGGGTCTCCTTGTTTACTTCTTCTTCAGTCTCATTTTGAGTTGTTAAACATTTATAACTTAGGAACAAGTATCAATCTGTCCACACAGTTTCAAGGAAGCAAACAAAAATAGGGTTGATTGTTCTCTTGAGCTAACGGATGGTAGGCAGAAGGGCTGCACATGAAATAGCAGCTTCTCTGATGTTGCTGCATGAAGACAACAATTGGGAGCCTCCAAACATTTGCAGGCAGCAGAGAAACACCATTTCTCAGATTTCCTTCTGCATGACCTGTTGATTCTCCAATCCCTTTACTGCTTTTACAGATGAAATTCTCTACAAACAAAAGTGCATGTAACTGCTTACAGTAAGAGATGCTATGGGGATATACGCACCACTAAACCTTAAGCACCTAATATAAGGAAAAGCTCCTAGGCTTACAGCTTACAAACAGGCAGGACCCTTACACATCAAATTACCCTCACCATTAGCTGCCTAGCCACCTAGCTGGAATGCCTAAGTTAGGTTTTTCAGTTTGGGTGGCTGAAGAAGGAACCTTTTTACAGAAAACTCTCCCATAAGCTTATTATTTCCACTGATCTAACAGACATCTGCACCATGGCAAGTTTCCAGCTGACTTCAGTAGGGTATGAATGACCCACTCTGGCAGCAGAGTGCTTGATCATACATATGGCACGCTTAAAAAGCAAAGTGACTTACACGTGGAAAGATGGGGACATTCCCATCCTTTTCAGAATAAGGAAAGGAAGCTCCACTAACCAACAAATTAGTCCTACTTTGAGAGGAAACATTACAGTAACACACTATCAGACTGCTGATGCAGCTAATGAAATACCTCATGACTTTCCTACAGACAGAGGACTGTCAGCTACAGCAACAGCTGGAAATCCTTCATAATTCCGTGGCATCTCCACAATCTTCAAATTTCAACTCTATAATTTAAAGTTTACAAAATATTCAAGTGGCAATCTAGGCTTCGAAATACCTGCTGCCCTTCTGGTTCAGAGCGCTAGCTCTCTTAACAGAAACTGTCACGAAGAAGCAGAAAGCAAGGAGTGCAACAGAAGAATTTGGATCAAAAATTAACAAACTTTTCCTAGGGAAAACCAGCCTCACTTGGGTGACTTTTTTTTTAAAACTAAATCTTCACGTTGCTGTTGGTTTATTTTTAATAGACCTAGAAGGTCTTATTTACACTAATAATTAGATCTCTTTCACATGAATCTCTAGAGTAATATAGCTTGTAACTTTACCTTTTGGAATTTGTTTGGTTTGTTGGATTTATTACACACACTGAGGAGACTGATTTTGAGGCTAATAAAAGATTATATACTTCAGGAGGAAGTGAGCAAATACTAGAAAATCCAGAATTAATTTCTATTAAGAGAATTTACCCAGAGGTAAGGGTATTTTTCAGAACTACAGTCTTGAAATAGATTTCTGGATTTTTTTTTTCTTTTTCCCCCCCTCACATGAGTCAGGATCACTTTTCTTCTTGTATGGGGAAACTTTATCAGCTGAATAGCACAATATTTGCCATAATCACATATTCCATATTTCCTTCCAGTCCTATTAAGTGCCTTACATCATACACATTGTACTGTCCAGTAAGTATAAAATATTTGTGACAATAACTCCAGGAGTTTCAGCACCTTTGTGAAACTAGAATGATCCAAGCTCTCAATGAACTGAAGCCTGGCTTAACTTCATCTTTTCTTCCCCTTTTTACTCTCCAATCTGTTTCTTGTTTTAGAAGTGGACTTCAGACTTCCTGGCACAAGGACCATCTTTGTTCTAATTTGTAACAGATCAAGCTGTTACTAGGTGTTTAAACTGCCACTGCTGTCATACCAAAGTAATTATTAATGGTAATTTTTAATTGGACACATATGAAGAGGCATTACATACCAGATCCACACTGCACCTACTTTCATGTTCCACCTTTGATGGTTGTCTGTACCAGGCACTTCACAGTATCTGACCTAACCCGCTGGTTAACTCCTACTAATAGCCTCATTCCTCCTGTGAGCTAAAGCTCAATTTAAAATGCCCTTTGTCTATTACAGTGAACAGAAACTGTTCAGATGCATCTCAGATTCCATACCTCAAGCCACTGACTCACTTGAGCATTAAACATTTAATAATTTCTCCAGACTATGTTAATGAATACACTGAGCACACATCTACATTTTCAGGGAGCTGTCCAACATCTCAGCTGTTTTAACAAGGTCTTTCCACCCATAGGATGGAAGGACTGTACTGTTTTAGCCAAAATAGAGAAATTCCAGAGAGCAAAGCTCATAAAAGCCCTTGAAAGCTAAGTTGTTAGCCCATTTCACTCATACAGTTCGTGCATTCACAGACAGAAGTGTTTTTGCCATACACATACACATTTAGCAAACCTCACTTTTAAAGGGAGCTTGAGGTCAATGCCCCAAAAGATGCCCCCAAACACCTCATGAATCAGTGACATACGTTCCCATAGCGACATTACACTGCATTGACAATGGCTTTGTCCATAGGAGCTAATGACTAAGTCACATGCCAGCCCCCAACCTTGATGAGCCAGGTAGTCAGGCCAGCCAGTTGATAAGCTAGAAACCGTGTTCACAGAAATAACGTGTTCTTTACAGTTCATAGTAGATTACCTAAGGAAAGGCCTTTGAAAAAATAAGCTGCTCTTCATTGCCACCAATTGTCTCCTTCTGTAAAGCCAAGCCCCAGTGACAAAATATGAAGCTGACGTTCTCCCAAAGTATGAGGTAACTTAGATTTCAGCTGTTGTAACTCACCCTCCTCCCTCCCACTGTGCAATCTGCACCTCTCCAGACACCTGGCTTTCATTTGCATCACAAGGCATACAAAGCAATTCAGAATACTGATCCACCTAAAACCAGAAAAGTTGCTTTTCTGGGGGCTCTGTTCACTTGTGGCTTTTTAAGGTCACAGAAATAACACTTGACTGTTTCACCTGAATTCCAGTGATAGCACTAGCATGAAGCCTGTAGCAGTGGCCTTCACTTAAGGCTGGCTTCCACTGACACAGAACAACATCCCGAGGATTTCTTCATCAGGAGAGCAGTTTGGCTTGTTTTAAATTCAGAGAGGACACAAAAATGTAATTTTCTTGTTAAAAGATTTCAGTCAAATAGTTAATGAGCACCTCACTCAAAACCCTGCTTCCCTAGATGTAGCTGTATCTCAGTCACTGGTTTTAAAAAACCTCCCTCTCATTGTGTAATAGAGATTGTGGTTTTACAACTTCCAGGTACCTCGGAAATAAAGTTACAGTGAACCACAGACACGCATTCTTTCTGTTGTTCAAGACCAAAAAACCCCAAAGCCACACCAAAAATCAAACACACAACCAGAAATCACACATACAGTCACTTGGAAGCCTTTCACAGGTGATCACTCATGCCCATGACTTTGTCAGTACAGTCCATTGATGGTAAACCTACTCCATTCCAACCGTGCCACACATTTCTAGCTCCCTAACATATACCTACTCCATTCCAACAGTGCCACACATTTCTAGCTCCCCAACACATGCAAACTGTAGACACTCAAGGGTACGATAATGTGAAAATTGCTCTAATGCTCCTTTGACAACACTCCAGCTGAGAAGTCTCCTGAAGCAGTGAAAAGTTGTTGTGAGGGATTTACATTTACTTCTTATCTCAGAAATAGCTCCCAGTCCAAGCCAGCACTGCAAAGTGATGACATGCTTATGATTATCTGAGGCCTGGTTTTAATTTTCAAAGTTACTCCATGCAGGCTTGGAAAAAAATAAACAATAAAAGAGAAAAGAATCATTAGTTGTACTGTGGAAAAATGACACTTTTTAAAAAATGGAAGGCAAATAAGGAACCTGAAAAAACTATCCTTGTGAACTCAGCCATGCAAATTTCAGTCCAGATCTTCAGAGAGAAAAAAACCAAGTTTCACTGTACAAAAACCTTCCCTTTGCACTTGTGCTGAACCTTTCAGTAAGAGGCCAGACAATGCCCAGAGACGGGACAACTCTCCATGCACATTTGAGGGCAGCCGTGCATGTGTGGAATAAGAAAAAGGGACGTCAGCGGCCTCCTGAGCAAGAATTACCTCTATTGTAGGGATAGAAAACAGGTTCCTGACTCCTTTTCAGTTTATTCAATAGCTGCTACCGACAACTTTAATCAATCAGATTTTAAACTGGGAGCAAAAAATAAAACTGCTTAAGTATTTCTGGTGACAGTTTGTTTTTCTACACAGAAATGTATCAGATACTGAAATACCATGTGTTTTGTAAACAAGATTATCCTCAACACAAAAAGGAAGGAAATTCAAGAAAGGAAAAAAACCAGAAGGAAATATTGCACTTATCTAAACTTATGTCATTAACCTGGGAAACTACTTCAGTATAAACTTGTTCCAAGAGTTGAGTAATGCCCCTGAGAAAGCATACTCTTCAAATAGGAGCAGCAACTTGGTGATGATACTGGCTGGAAGAAAATTAAAATAAAGATCAGCAGTTACATTTCCTCCTGATATTATGTTTCTCACACACTATATACAGTGTGCAAGAAACATACTAGGGATACAGGTAAGATACCAGTTACCTGGAAGACTATTTTGGTTGATAACAAAGCTTATGCTCTCTAGACTGTGTAAAAATCAGGTAATGAGCTTGCAAGCTCTGTTCCACTGCATTCGCATGAAAGGATGTTGGTCTCCTGGCACATGCAAGTGTGGGGAGAGGCAGTTTCTCCATATATAACTGCACTTGGTACAAGTGGGTCACATGATGAGGATATGCTGCTGGGACCATATGCTGAAACACAAAATAGACTCTTCAAAGCAGAGGACATGCCAGGCACCTGAGGTCAGACTCATAGCACTGAAAAATAAAATGTTCAAGTCTCTGACAGACCAAGATTTCCAACCCTCACCTCCCCTTTTCAAAGTGTGATAAAACTTTTGAGATTCCGCAGGTTCACCACAGTTATTCACTACGAGGTAAATAACAATTGATTTCAATGTCCCTGCACACATACTGACTCAATAAACCATTTCTCCCTTCATGAGCTACAGCTGTCTCCAAGATAAATACCACCCAATTTTAGAACTCCATTAGATCCCATCTACTTCAGCATAACTACTACAGTGTCTGTTCAGTGACATAAGTTAAGTCAATGGATGTCAGGAACTCGCTTATATAGCTGAATGCACTTCTCTACACTAGGTTTTATGGTCAGTTTTAGTATCCATAATAATACTTGGCACTTACAGGACACTTCACATTTACAAACATTAGCCAATTAAGAAATAAGGAGAGGGAGCTACCAGAGCAGAGCTATGCCAAGCCAGCCTTTTCTCCTGTGGGCTACATACTTCTTGCTTGAAGTATAACACCTTTTCTGTTCCAGTCCAGTTTTCACTCTAAAATGCCTTAAGCATCTCAGTTTCAGGAAGAGCTCTTGATGCCTTCCAGCACCTCCCTTCTAGTCAGAAACAAACTGTTCTACCCTTGACAGGGAATAACAGGATAAAAAAATTAAAATCGGGTACCACCCCAAGCAAAACTTCAGATCTGATCTCTTTTTGCAGCATTGCCAGCCATCTCCTCCTATGTTTATAAACTCTCCCTTTCCTCAGATGCCATTCTAATCCCAAGATTCACACAGCTCATCTTCCTTGGCATCCTGTACCCAGCTTTTCAGTCCAGCACACTGTCTTGGGTTACCTCACCACTCAGCTCCCCCTACATTTTAAAATGTTTTTTTAAAACCTCTTTTCTTCCCTATTGCACCCATTAGCACTAGCCACCCATCTTCTGCCTGCATACTGCACTTACACCCTTTACCTCTCTTGAGCTCCGGGGCACTGATTGCATCAGATTGGGCATGGTTACATTTATTGGCTCAGTATCCACAAAGGATGGGCTCCATCCATTTGAAGTCTCCATTTAAGCTCCCTGCTGAGCTTGCAGGTTTTCAGAACCAAGGATGCACTAAAACTTAGGTGGACACTGTGCTGCTAGCGACTGACTTATTTGTGTCAGTGCCTTCCACCAGGGGAATACTTCAGATGTACAGTCTGTGACGCTCTTGCACCAAGCTGTGTGGCATGACATGCCAAGGCAGAGGATTAATTGTTCCACTCCCCACCCTACATGCACATATGTAAAAAACTAGCACACTGTAGTTGCACAAGTTAAGCTACACAGCTGCTGACACAGGAATCCATATCACCTAAAGAAATCCTAATTATCCTGGAGGTGAGAACACTTCTCACTCTCTGCATTATTTTTTGTAGATCAGGGAGCATCAGGTCAGGCACAGCACCAGACCACCCCAGCATTCCATGATGCATGGCTTGCTCACACTGGATCATGGTGGCTGCAGCAGAACATTTCTGCTTCCCTGCTTTTTCTCCAACACTGGCACAAGCTTGTTGCAACATATCCACACAAGACTAGACTGGATGATAAGCTGAGTATGTTTCTGAAGGACCTTTCTGAAAGCGAATAAAGTATAGGGTTTCTTCAGAGGTAAACAGGACAGACTATTTACCAAGTTAAAGCACACATCCTTGAGTAAGCTGCCCTGGCAGTGAGTGTGGTAGCATTTCCAGACAATGGAACACGGTTTTGAACCTGTTAGTTAGCATAAGAAAACAAACCTCTTCCATCCACAGAAACATTTCATTCTTAAGGTAGTTTTTATCTGTAAATAGAAGAGTACAATGCAAAGAGAGGACAAATATCATTACATGTATATTACTCATAGGAACACACGGGCAAGGAAAGAAACAAGAGGAAGGTCAAACAAGAACGTGGCATTAGAACAAAGTAAACAGAGTACCAAAAAGCTCAGGAACAGAGAAAGCTTGGCTTAACATGCAGCAGATATAACTGTATGCAAAGATTTGAAGTGTGCAATAACAAAGTCAAGGAATATCTTAAAATAGTCTCAAGTAGAAGAAAAGGATAAAATTAAGCATAAGAAACTGTAGTTTGAATGCCAAAGAGTCTTTCTTTTGAGGCACTTTGTTGTTGTTAACAGTATGTGATAGAAGATATTAAAGACAACATGCAGGAAATTTGTTGAAAGGAGCAATAAGGAACTGGCCACTAACTTTTTTTTCTGTCTCATCCCTTGCCCTCTCTCACCCCTCTTTTTGGTTGGTTTTTTTAAAGGCTTACACAGTTTTGTTTTTCTTTCTTCACTTTCAGCATCAGACAGATGCCAGAATAGTACTCAATATTAAGCAACAGCCTCACACTGGTACCTTTGGAAATGAGCTTCAAAGCTCTAATTAAGCCAATACATCTTTGGCAATGTCTATAACCCTTACATAGGCACAGCAGTGAAAATGGTGCAATCATGAAGTCTAAGCAGGAAAACAGATGGTCTTGAATAAAATAAAAACTTTGCCTGCAATTTGTTTAGCAACATTGCGTGAGGTCTCCAACTTGATAAAAAAAATAGGGAGGAGCAACACTGGAGAGACCTTTGCTTTTGAACTCCTGTGCTTCACACTTTGGTTCATAGACTAAAACGAAACAGCAAAAAAATACACATTCAAAGGAGTCCAAGAATACATCTCTGCCACAGAACTGGGATGCAGCTTGGTAGAACTGGGAAAACTCTCAAAGAACAATATGAACTAATTTTCATTAGTGCATTTAATTCTCAGCAAGATGCAAGCAGCAGCAGCAACAAGAAAAGAGCACTGTGGGCTTCTGCAGGGGCAGGGCACAGACTCAGCTTGAAGCAGACTAGCAAGCAGGACATGTCAGCAATCCTACTGCTTGAGGTCAGAACTGAAGCAAACTCTCACAGTTTGTCTAAGGAGCCCATGGTTGAACTGTCAAAGAATGCTTCAAATTTTAGACACACGAAGCAAAACCACACCAGAACCTTAAGGGGTGCTGAGGTTTTCAGCGGAGCCAAGCACGTGGAGGCATGTTTGTGCAGAGGGATGCTGCACCGTGAGGTACCCTCAGAAACTTGAACAGTGTGCGGGTTATGGGGAAAAGAAAATGTCACAGAGAGCTCACAGGCATTGGTAAATTATCTACCCCATGACACAGCTTCCAAACAAATTTCATCAGCACATCATTACTAAACTCCACTGATTTGGAAAAGAAAACAATTAATGCCAAAGCCAACATCTGTGACATCTATAAAGATGACACTGCAAGCCACAGGAGCGTAACTTAATAGTTGAACATTTTGAAACACTATAAGTTTTACTCAAGCACTACAGGAGAAGCAGCCTTTCAAAGTTGAGCAAAAGTCATCCAGTGCACAGGCTGGTACTGTGACATGCACCTGGGCTGCTGCTACAAGAGTTGTCGCACTAACGAGAACAAACACATCCCAACTCTGGTGTCTCAGGAGGATGCATGCTGTAAAACCTGCTAGTAGTGGCGATTCATTCAACTGTAATCTGCACACCAAGTACAAATGAGACCCAACAGTTAATTGCATGCGTTTGCCCTCAGTCTGTATAACAGTTTGTCTCCTCATTAACATGCAACTTCCATTCAGCTTTACCTTCCCCAGCTCTCCTATTTCTCCCTGCCCAGTTAACAGTGAGGTATCTTAGTTGTGTCATCAGGTCTGAAGCTGATGGAATTAGTATTAGCCACTAACTGGCTCCATTAGGTGCTGTCAGCACTTTAGCTGTGGCAGCATCTAAGCAACTGGTTCTGAAGACATCCAATGCTGCTTCTCAGAGGACAAGAACTTGTGTACCACTCACTCGCTGTCCATTTCTGAGAAGCCATCTAAGTTATGTCATATTTCACTGCCTAGTTTCATAACCAGGATGGGTGCTTTTCAAAGGCTAAAACAGTATCTAGTGAGCTCCACGTGATCAGAAAGGTGGTGATGCCAACAAAGTTAACTAGGTGAGGTGCACCCAAGCAAAACAAAATCTCACTTTAGACAGCATCAGTATATCTGCAGGGTATTTTTAGAGCTCTGAAAACACTACTGGGACATCTAAGGAGGACACAAAATAACCAAACCTAATATTTCACCTGGCAGGGATGCTGAGGTGAGAGGAAGGAAGAGCAGACTGGCATGAGGGACCACATGAGTCTGGTAACTGAAATGTAAAAGTAAAGAACTCTCCCCAAGATGCCCAGAAATAACAAATGCTCCTTTGCAGGGAAGGAAGATAAATAAAAGGGAACCAGGGACAGACATGAACTGTATTTGCTCTGCATATTTTCTTCTTACTTTTGGGAGCAATTCTTCATCAAAAGAAAAGGAAGAGATATAGGGGAGCATGTCACAAAGCAGAGAGAATTTTACCATTGAGATAACATATGGAAGTCAGTGTTCACAGTTAGTCATCCTAAATTTGAAGCCTTTGTGTGGAACAGTTATTGTTACTGAGGAGGAGGAAGGAAGGAGTCCTTGGCAGGGAACAAAGATGGTATGAAGCTCTGTGCATTGTTTTTATTGCTGCTCAAGAACAGAAGTATCAGAACCAGTCTTTTCATTGTATCAGAAGCCACAACCACCAGAGGTAATGAGTTATAACACAAGATTACCAAAATCCTGGTGCAGCCTTTGCTGTCCAGCACAACAGGTCCACAGGTCTTGGACCTCAACCAACCAGGGAGTAGCTGCTGTGAGAGGTGGGAAGCTGCCCTGGCAACTGTTTCGGCAGGGGATTGCCCTATGCTTGATGTGCAGGAGATGGGGGAATTTAATCTGTGGGGCTGTGAGCAGCTCAGCTTTTCCACATCCTCTCACAGCAGCTTGTAAGGCAATCAACAGAATCCCTAAAGATTTAGGGTGGATAAACCACAGCTAGAGGTTTGAACGAGTGACAGGAATTGCTTTAAATAAAGGAAGCAAATTTACAGTGCAAAGTAATTCCGCATTCGGTGCTGAACCAAGTGCCTGTCACCCCAAAATACAGCTAGTCCAACTCCCCCTGGGGCTAAGAAACTTCTTTCACTACTAAGAAACTTCCACAGTCAAGACAAGACGTCACTTCAATGTAGTTCTTTATTAAGGACTAGGTTATCATTAGGTTACCAACTGACCACATCCTTTTTGACTAGGTAGTGCAAAGGTCACTGACTGACTTATTTTTCAGTAGAAAGGTTCATAAGGAAAAGTTCCAAGTTCTTGCCAGGAGTTTCCCAGTTCACTAATCTGTAGGCTATTTGCATGTGCTCAGCAGGGGTTTAGCTGGGATTAGCCTGCTTTCAGACTGATTTCTGCAGCATTCACCATGCATTACTGCTATGATTCATCAACAGATACTGTTTGTTTTCTTATTGACTTTATGTAGGACTTTTTCTGCTTACAAATTATCTATGAATATCTTTAGTTCTTCTCTGACTACTATCTATTAGTCTCTGCCCATTTAGTGGCTCATAAGTGTTCACAAGTAGATGAAACCCCTGAATACTAAATAGCATTAAAAAGTACAAGCATTTGGTTCCTGTAGTCAGAGCACGTTGCTTCTTGAAAGACACTTTAAGTTGTACCTTGTACAAATGCGATATACACATCATCAGTAACTTTATAAGAAAGGCTAAAGTACATTCTCCTGCTCAGCATTTATTTCAAACATGATCCTCTTGGAATGCCAGGACACAAGTAAATTCTCATAGTTTCAGGGGGATCCTCATATTATACCCCCGTAGTTGTTTCACCACAAAGTCCCCTAAGTTTTTCAACCTCTACCTTAATGATTAAGAAAACCAGGAAATAATGATCATGTATTACTGTCAACCTGCAAAATTAAGCTGCTCTCAGAAGATGAGATACACAAAACTCATCCAGTGTCCAACTAAAATATACATACATAAAATACACCAGCTATTCTAACAATAGAGACCTCTAATTTAGACAGACTGTTCCTTTTACACTGACCACAGATGAGATCATTTTATATATATCAACACAGGCTTGAATCCAAGCTAAAGAAAGCTTTTTTACATCTTCCTAAAGGGTCAAGAGACTGATGCTGGGAGTCAGAACAAGCTTTCAATACCATTTCAACAACAACAAAAAAACCCCCACATAATTTTATGAAGCAACTTTGGAGCTAAATGGAACTGGCAAAATATCAACTTCATTTTATCCCACTCTCCCTTCTAGTCTCCCACTTAAAACTACTACTGACCTCAGTTCATCAGCACAGAAATACACTCTTGACCTGATCCTGTGCAGTGAACACAAGTCGAGAGCTGCATAAACTATAAATTAAGGCATAGGATCTTAGACAAAAGCTGACAGCATTTGTGCAGAATTTAAGTGAAATGTCCTCTTTATTCATGTTTTCTTCATTCTCAACCTCATGACTTCAGGACATAGTTTTTGTGGGTTTTTTTATGAAGATATGAAACAGCTATAGAGAGTTTCTTCTCTGGCATTTACACAGCGCTGTCATTTGCAGATAAATTACATCTGTCCATACAAAGTCCAAAAACCTTTGCATATAACTCACTAAGAAGGCATTTCAACACTGTAAGCGATCCATTCTTAGTCTGAAATTGCATGAAACTCATGGCTTTTTAATGGCAGGGAGACAGAGACACCAGAACACCAAAGCAGATGGGTTCAGCTACAGGTGTTGTTTTTATTTTGCCGGGGGGACCCCACACCACAAACACCGTGAACAGAAGTTCTGCTTTTCAAGTGTGTCCTACTGACAGCAATACAAAAATAATTTAGGACCAACCATGTAATTATGTGCATTTATTTCAACCTTCCATTACTGGAGATAACAAGATGAATGGTGAAACGTAAACTTTAACAATCCTGTAATTATAGTCACTGAACCGTATGTTATTGAAAGAATTGTGCAAAACCCAGATGCAAGAGAATCAACGGGGTATGTAAATAGAAATGAAACAGTAAAATAATCAAGTGATGAAGAAGTAATGTGCAGCACTAAATAGCTTCTCAGCCTCTCTTGCTACAAGGTTTAACAAATACTTTGGGGTTTTACCCCTCAGTTTGTCACCCTTTCCACTACCATGTATTGTTCAGAGGTTGTTGCTGTAAATGGCTCTGTGGGATATTCCCCAGTCGCTGCTGGCAACAGTTGCCTATTAGCAGAATTATGGGAATACCATGGGATCTTCCAAGGACTCGATTTACCCAGATGAAAAAAGCCTGAAGAAGTTATTAGAGTGGACAAGAATCAGCACTAGTTCTTATCCGAGTGTAGGAACCAAGCTGAGCTCAGGAGAAGCAGCAGCTGCCCGACTTCCAGCAGCCGAGTTGTAGTGCTCACCCCAGCTCAGAAGTCAGCTCACCCCAGAGTAGGCTGATTCTAGAAGCTGAACTACAGACCACCAGAGGCAGAAGACTACTGTCCAGGGACAAGTTATCTGGCATTAAAGCTTCCATTCATAAACAGCATAGCCACCTATTTCACAAAGATTAACTCATAACTCATTTTCAGTATGATGAGTAGAGATGAGGAGGAAAGGACGGGTTGTTCTCCCCCAAAACAGCGCTGCTTTGGGACATACAAATATCTGTATTTCAAGCACTCTGGAGCTATTTCACTCTACAGAAAAACAAACATTCAACCTGGATTTTAACACTCTAATGCATCTTAGCCTCCTGTGAGTGAAGTCTACTCCATTTAGCCTATTACTTGACTTCTGGTTTTGATGGCACGGACAAAGGTGAATGAACTCTTTAGTCTCAAGTACATCTCTCATACACACTTACATCAAGGAAGGAAAGCCATAAACTGAGCTAACATCTAACAATGCAGCAAGAACACTATCCTAGCATTCAAAATGCAAACTCATTCTGGTATTCAGCCACTCAGTCAAGTTACAGCCGATTAGCAAAGACAAACAGTGGTTTCAGATGTAGGATAGACAAGGTTAAAAATCCATCATAGCCTTCCTACTCCAGGAAGCAAGAACATAATGCCATCCTCTCTAAATATTTGGAAGGAGAGATAAAAATGAATAAATAAAAAAGAAAGAACATGCTAGCCTAGACACCAGTCAGCACCAACAGCCCAGTATTAATCCAGACTCTACCTTGCAGGAAAGCCCTCTTTTCCACAGCTCTCCACACCCAGCATGTTCTGACTGTAGCAGCTCATTATTATCAAGTTACCACAAAACCTTCTTCTTCCTCCAAGAAAAGCATTTTATTCCATCATTCCCTTCCTAATGGTACAACTGGCCAGACTTAGCCTAATAATCATTTTATCATTCATAGGATATTTTGCTGGGATCATTCTTAGTGTATTGAACTAAAATCCTGATTATCTCAAACATGAGACAACCAGGCAGCCCAACCTCAGACCTTCCAGGTCTCAGAAACCTGCTATTTGTCAGCACCATCATTTCTCTTTTTCTATATGGCAGAAAAATTCAAAGCACCTTCTTGCCTTCAGTTTCCTGTCTTAAATAACTAAGCCTTCTTACCACTCACCAACATCCCAGGTATCTTTCCAGCTTCGCAGTCCCTGCTTTCTTCCTGCTCAACAGGTTTGTGGTTTTCTGTCTGATCAGGCTGTCCTATTCTACACCACCCAACTTCAGCTGGCCACTGAGTCCCAGCTGGAGGAAATAATGAAACTGCTCCTCAGCCTTTAGCAGGCTGCAGCTGTGAAGTGTCCCTCCCAAACACTAACCAACCTCAAGGCATTTGCTGAATGGGGTCAGAAAATGTATAAAAACAAAGCACATTAAAAGTTATATATGCTGCATTTTACATGGTTACTGCTTGATGGGGTTTGCTAGGATATAAAACTTATTTTCTCACAGGCAGTCACACAGTTCTTCACATGACAAATCATTACATTGAGACTCTTTCAGAGCGAGCAGAGAACAGCAGTGAGGACTTCTTTTCAATTTGTTTCACCAGGTTTTGGCACAAAACATTTCATTCTACGTGTTTTAAATGTTTTTTAACAACTAGAGATGTGTTCTTGTTTGTCAGGTCTCAAAACTTTATCTGATATTAAAAATGCACAAAGAGCAGCAAGTTACATGCCCAGGAGATCTGTGTCAAAACAAAATTAACCTGAGAATGCTCTGCTTAGAGGTCAAAGACCACTAATTGTCATAGAACCACAAACTGGTTTGTGTTGGAAGAGACCTCAAAGATCATCCAGGTCCACCCCAGCCTCCAGCATGGGCATGGACATCATCCACTAAACCAGGCTGCCCAAAGCCCCGTCCAACCTGGTCTTGAACACTGCCAGAGACAGGACAGCCACAGCTTCTCTGGGCAACCTGTGCCAGGGCCTCACCTCCCTTATGGTAAGGAAATTTTTTCTAATGTCTAATCTAAACATACCTTATTTTAGTTTAAACTCACTGCCCCTTGTCCTATTACTGCATTCCCTAATCAACAGTCCCTCTCCAGCCTTCTTGTAGGCCCCTTTAGGTACTGGATATGTGCTGTAAGGTCTCCCCAGAGCCTTCTCTTCTCCAGGCCGAATGAGCCCAACTCTCTCAGCCTGTCCTTAGAGTAGAGCTGCTCCAGCCCTCCGATCATCTTCATGGCCCTCAAAAGGCTCTTTGTCCATTTCTTCCTACCTTTAGTACCTTTATGCTTAATTATCCCAACTGCCATGGATGGAGCAATCTTAACTCCACAAGAGTTGACAGAGACTAAATTCCTTTCAACACCCATTAAAAAGTCTATTTGATTAGAAATACCATTAATGCTGGCAGAGGAGAAACTCAGACCTGAGTAATTAAATTGAAAAGAACATAGGAAGCCCATCTCCAACCCCTCTCCCCAGGTAGTTTGAAGTACACAATGTTATATATTCTGCTTGTAAACAGAGGGCAAACTCTGAACTCCTTAGACCTTTTTCCCCAGATTCAGTGAAGCTAAAGGATAAATGCAAACTCTCTGTGCAAGACTAAAAGATCAGAAATATCACTTCACTGCAACAGTCTGCCTCTAAAATGTTACCTATAAATAGTACTTAATTCACAGACTGCCTCTGCCTTTAATCCTGGGGCTGACACAGTATTGGTTACCTATTTTATACACTTTAAGACATACTTTATCTAGAGTTGGTGCTGTAAGATACCATTCCTGGTATTATCTTTCCCAAAACACAGGATTTTCCACAAAATTAAAGAACCCAGAGCTGACCCTTTGTTATTTAGAGACTGGAAATAGATGGGTTAACAGCACAGGAAGAGGCACTCTCTGCATGGTCCTTCCTAACCCTTCCTTCACCTGCTTTAAGCATCCAAACCTAATGCAGAAGCAATAAACGCTTCCCAGATATCTTCAGGCCAGGTTTTCCAAGAATCCCACTTCCTGGTGTCACCATGGTATTTTACAAGGAGGTAGCATCAATAATCCCATACAGGAGATATTTGCTTCACTCCTGCACAATTTGTTCAGTGGCAAAGTGGGATGCAGACAATTCCAGAGCTTAAGCTAGGAAATGTGATCTTATCATAGAATCACAGAATGGTCTGGGTTGGAAGGGACCCCATGGATCATAGAGCTCCAACCCCCCCCGCCACAGGCAGGGCCACCAACCTCCAGGCCTGGAGCTACACAAGGTTGCCCAGGGCCCCATCCAACCTGGCCTTGAACACTTCCAGGGACGGGGCATCCACTACTTCTCTGGGCAGCCTGTTCCAGCCCCTCACCACTCTCTCTGTAAAAAACTTCCCCCTAATATCTAATCTAAACCTTCCCTCCTTTAGCTTTAGTCCATTCCCCCTTGTCCTGCCATTATCTACCCTTTTAAAAAGTTTAATCCCCTCCTGCTTATAAGTTCCCTTCAGGGACTGGAAGGCTGCAATGAGGTCCCCCCACAGCCTTCTCTTCTCCAGGTTGAACAAGCCCAGCTCCCTCAGCCTCTCTTTGTAGGGCAGCTGCTCCAGCCCTCTGATCATCCTCGTGGCTCCTCTGAACCCTCTCCAACAGTTCCACATCTCTCTTGTATTGGGGGCCCCAGCTCTGGACACAGGACTCCAGATGGGGCCTCCCGAGGGCAGAGCAGAGAGGGACAATCCCCTCCCTGTCCCTGCTGCCACCCCTCTGCTGATGGAGCCCAGGATCCCATTGGCCTTGCGAGCTGCAAGAGCCACTGCTGGCTCATGTTAAGTCTCTCGTCCACCACAATCCCCAAGTCCTTCTCAGCAGGGCTGCTCTCCAGAAGCTCTTCTCCCAGTCTGTATCTATGTCTATCTATGTCTATCTATGTCTATCTATGTATCAAACGACCCTAAAGAATACACCAAAGCCAACAGAGTAAAATCAGAGGAAGATGATGAGGAAAGATCAAAGAATCATGACGTATATTAAGAAGCCAAGTTACTTCTAGTGGATTGCCTTAGTCGTTATCAAGTTCCAAGGAGAATTTCCAAGCATTCAAAAACTTAAGACAGTATAAAAAAAACTGTATATGCTTCCTGACATCTTTTATCATTCCCGACCCCTTGTATGAACTGCACTTTGTTAGTAATTCTAGTAGCAAATATGATTTAATACTTTGTCCTGCCCAGTAGGAACACAACAGATATATGAACTACTGCATAGCTGGGCGCTTGCAAGCTAATTAACACATTTATTGTTGGACTATGCTACAAGGAGTTGCAAAGCACATATCTAAGAGGGAAGAAAAAGGGAAGAAAACACACCTACACATGGAGGTAGAAAAGGAAAAGATTAGGTAAGGGTGGGGGAACAGCACAGCAAGCATTTCACAAATCTCTGCTAACATCATTGCTTAGTTGGCTGGGTGAGAGGAGGTTAAAAGAAAGGCAAAACCTGTTTCTGAGCTCCTGTTTACTTCAGCAGATAAACAAGTCTGGATTAAAGGAGGAAAAAAATTGAGATGTCAGCATACTTCAAAAGCAGAACATTTTACTCAGTACACTTTCCATTAGCTGGATTGCTTCTAGCTGTCTCTCTCTCTCTCTCGGTCTCTCTAATATTTTCATCACTGATTTAGCTTACAATGGTGTCAATGACAAAATTGAAGTTACTGATAAAAGCATCATGGAATCAGTCTAATCCATGCAGAATAGACATATTCTTCCCTAATTACACAAAGTATTACTGTTGTGTAACTTTCTGCACAAACCCCAGAAAAATCAAAAATACAGACTTAATATATCTTTTTTTTTTCCTTTCTGCCTCCATACCTCTTCTTTTTAATCTGTCCTTATGTGGAAGAAAGAAAATCAAACTACAGAAATTAATTCACATGATCTAGATACCAGAGAGAAAAAACAACCATAGGTTAAATTTTATATCTATAGCAAAACTCTGAGGCCAGATTCCTTTTTGGTATAAAAAGCCATTAAAGCAGATAACCTAAATAGGCCTACACCATCAATAAATCTTAGTCTGATCTTCAAGTTTATGACAGCTGAGAGCTGTTCATCTTTCTGCTTTTACCAATCTTCCTTTTTACCATACAAGTGACAGCAAGCAGAATGGTATGAGGAACGATGGGGAGATATGGTAATACTCTTCAAGTACCTGGAGCCTGCTCCTAAGAAAGGAAGAAGCCATTCTCCTCATCCAGGGTGAATAAGGCAATAAATAAGAGACATAAGATACAGTGAAGGAGATCCAAGTCAGACATAGCAAAAGGCTTTTCATTACTTAAAATAGCCGCCTGGGGAAGTTGGTGAGTCTCTGTGACTGGAAACAGCCCCCCTACACACAGTTTAGATCACCATCCATCCAGAATGACAGAGGTATGGTTTATCCTGTCTTGAGGCACAACTGATGAGATGATTTCTTAAGGCTTCTTATCCTGAGATTCGGCGATCTCACAAGATGGAAAAAAGAGGTCTGGATTGTGTCTGGTAGGTACTTGGAAGGCAGGTCACCTGAGGAATCAGCTGTGGAGTGATTTCTGAGAGTTCTCACTCCTCTAATCAATAATTAATCAATGTCCCCACTAGACACTGTACTACCAAAAGTGTCAATGACTCAGGAAAAAAGGATTTTTTTATATGATTCCTTCACTGATGGCACAGCACTGCTGGAATGGTCCCCTTTTGAACGAGGCATAGAAGAAAAACGCTGGGTTTTGTTTATTTAGCTTATTTCCTAGATCCCAACTCTAAGTTGAAGTCTCAACTAAGTCCTGGTTTTTAAGCTATCCGTGGTTTATCATCATAGTAAGTCCTTAGATCGCAATTAGTTACAGTGGGTGTTTCAAGAGGCAGATTGGATAGATATCTTAATCTAAATGGTGCTTTGAAGTGTCCAGGAAATGCAGACTTGATCCGTACATGCTGAGAGAGCAGTCCCAGGTCCAGTCAAAGCAGGTAGCTCAATAACAACACATGCAAGTGAAAATAAGGCAGACGCAAATCCATCAGGCAGAAAGAAGATTGAAAGACAGACATATGGCTGCATTTGCTGGTTTGGTTTTGTCACAACTGCCAGGCTCGAGTTTTTAAATTGTATGAAGCATAAGTCTGAAAACTTTAGCCAATCAGCTAATTTTTGCATGGATTAACTACTGATCAAAAGGCCCTAATGAAAGCCAAACAAGACAAAATAACACAAAAAGTTTTTAAGAACATGAAATCGCTTTGCTTGCTTGGCAGCTGTGTGTTTCTACTGCATTAAGAACACTCCAATTACATCTTGAAGCATCTCCTGGAGCAGCAAAAGGAGGAGATTCTCACCTCAAGATGAGCTTTCCTATCTGCCTGGGTACACTCAATTTTTGTAAAGCAGCCCTGCGAGCTACTGAAACAAACAACAGAAATTCTCCTCCTCAGGTCTGGGAGGCAGATCATTCTAAATACCACTGAATCAAAATACCCTGGTACAACCAGATCAAAGGCATGATAAAGTTCTACAGAAAAATCTCTAGAAACAATTGAAAAAACTTCAAGGTCCAGTATTGTCCTTTTATGACACAGAGCACAACCTAATTTTGAATAGCCAGTTAGGTACAAAGTATTCTAGAGATTATATGCCATTTAGCTTTTGCTGAGTTGTAGCTAAAAGACATCCAGCAAGAGATAAAATACAGTTTACTGTGCCCTTTGCTAAACACAAGGGCAGTTGCTAACTAGGCAGAGTTAACCAGAATATTACTGGGTGATTTGACTTTAACAACACAGTTGTGACTACAGGAGTGAAGCTGCTCTCAAGCTGTAGTGCTGAAAAACATACACAATATTATAGAATCATAGGATCATTTTGATTGGACAAGACCTTTAAGACCAACTGCTAACCTAGCACTGTCGAGTCCATCACTACACTACGTCCTTATGCACCCTATCTACAGGTCTTTTGAATACCCCCATGGTGGTGACCACTTCCCTGGGCAGCCTGTTCCAATGTTTGATAACCCTTCCAGTGAAGAGTGTTTTTCCCAATATCCCACCTAAACCTCCCTGGTACAAATTGAGGCCATTTCCTCTTGTTCTGTTACTCGGGAGAAAAGACCAACACCTACTTGTCTACAACCTCCTTTCTGGTAGTTGTAGAAAGCAACAAGGTCTCCCCTCAATCTCCTTTTCTCCAGGCTAAACAACCCCAGTTACTTTGGCTGCTCCTCCTAAGTGTTGTGGCTCTAGACCTTTCAATCAGCTGTTTTGCCCTTCTTTGGACATGCTTCAGCACCTCAATGACACGCTCCAGCATTTCAAGGGTGTGCCACGTTGCTCACACTAAGCACACTAGAATGCTAGGAAATATATGAAAAGTAAAAAGTTCCAAAGTAGCAAAAACCAGCAGTGTGCTGACATTTTGCTTCCAACAGCAAAGAAGCTGTAGTTCCTAGGCCTGAACAGGCAGATTACTGGGTATGCATTATTGGTTGTGACTTTACTGGTGCATTCATCAAGCTGCAGACCTATGCATCTCTCACTATAAATCACTCATACATAGAGTACATAATTTATTTATACTAAGGCCACATTACTCATTCAATGTTAAGGAACCTTAAAAAGGTATTTTTCCAAGCAGTTCTCTAGTGTCACTTCATAAAAAGGCCTTGGAATAAGTGAGAATCCTGTTTCTAAGTTATAATCAATTATTCTATATTTTGAATGTGGATGTTATTTGGTTTCCTTACTGCCCTGTTTTCCAGTGATGTCTAGTGCCAGTGACTGCAAGTGAGAACATTACGTTAAGTTTATTTTCTCACTGGGCTCGTCAGGTGCCTTTTTCACTGACAACATAAGGAAAATTCCAAAGTCTAGCCAGAGCAACTTCCCCTCCCCTTGTTTACAGAATCTAACTATAAGATGTATCTATATAAAATAGCCAAGCACAGTCATGATGGGTATAATAGATAAATCCAGATACACAAGATAGCAATAGACCAATTAACTAGAATTAGATGAATAAATTGCCAGGCTCTGCAAATAAAATCTACCAGTTAAAATACAAACTGCATAGCTATTTGCATCTAGTTGTAGTGTGGTCTCAGGATAGTACTAATCACCTCTTCAAATCCTTACATTTCATCAGAAAACATCATAAATTACCCTTCTTGTATCTCATATGTGGGAACACATCTTTCAGTACACTGTGATTATACCAAATATGGAACAGAAATCTACAGTTCTGGAATGTTCTCTGTGGCCCTACTGATGATAACATAGCACAGAATTTAGTGGACTTAACACCACTTTCAGAACAGAGAGATATCACATACAGCCATAAACTTGGAGCACAAGATACAGCTCCCCACTTTCTCATCCACATTTTCCCCATTTCCACAAAACCCCTGCACAATTTCATCCCACAGGAAGGATTCTGAAATTTATCTTTCCAAACTGCCTAAAGCATGGAGCACATTTTTTGACCAGATGGTCCACAGTTACGGAGAAAAAGATATGAAAACAGAAGAGAAAGGAAAAATAAATGAGCATGTGTGAGAATAAAAGGAAAGATATCAAAGATGGTGTGAGAAGAGTGAAAAATGGACAGAGGAAAGAAGAAAACATGTCAAAGGAAGTCTGCCAGGAAAAAAAATTAAGAAGGGGAAGGAAAGAAGATAATACATGTTTAGTACAAGATGATCTATGAGACAAGATATATGAACCCCATTATAATCCCACTTGCAGATCATTGACAATTCACTACAATGCAGCACCTCAAGTATACATTATTCTTTTCAATCTGCTAAAGATGTTGAGATGAGAGACACCGAAACACTTCCCTACAGCCACAGAGCCCACTATCAGTACAGATAAACCTGTGCCAGGATACCTTCCTTATCAAAATACAGGCAAACAAACCCATTTCAAAATCATGTTGGATTGAAAAGATCACCCTCACAGCAATCAGAAGAGCAGCACAAACATATGTCAGAATCGAAACATGTTCTTTGCCTCTTAATAGTCAGGGACTAATTATGTTCTGGGAATCAGCATTTTATCCTTGCTGACCTATGCCTGCTAAGATGCTAAACTGAAGTTTAAAGACCAGCACTCTGGCCCAATCTTTTTCCTTTTTATACTCTAGGAAATAGAGAGACAGGTTTGTGCACATTTTGGTAATCAAGCCTTCTGAGGCCTGCAAATTGTATCTAATGAGAAGTGCCTTGTTTGCTCCTAGGAGAATAAAAACCTGCTGTTGACAGCAAGAGATGTAATCTATGGCTATCATTTCCACACTGAAGGAAACATGGTTAATTACAGAGTTTTATTTGTTTGTGAAAAATTCTAGGGGAGCAATAAAAGGAAAATTAAGGATCATTAGCAAAAAACCTTCTTGATAGTGAGCTCCATCTGACTATGAAATTGTCTCTTAGGGGAAAATTCTAGATGCCTCAGTCTACTGGTCATTTAAACTGGATGGATACAAATCCTGTAGATGGTAATGTCACTCCACATAGTTCACTGAGACCTTCAGCAATTCCTCTTATAGTATTCTGAAGAGCTATAGCCTTTGAAGCAGGGTTCTACCAATGGTCTGAAAACCCCTAGAGAAAATTATAATTCTGAATTCAGAATAAACAATACACAGGAATGTTCTATATGGAAATTACCATAAGAAATCACAATTCACACCACATATACTCACACACCACACTAGATATGGCTTATTAGGTCTTTCTTATCTCTAATTTACACACGAATATTTGTGGGGCCTTCCATTTTTATATTTCAGGTTCATTATGTGAAATACCATTTATTGAGTTATACCAGTGCAGAATAGGTATAAATTTGGGATAATTTTGAGAAATACCAGTATAGTTTTCTGTAAATGACCACTTCGATTTGCTGGTGAATTCCATACTCTGTGGTTAACACTATGACAATAATTACCCTTATTTCTTCTATATTTTTTATTAAATGGTTTTAGTTCTCTGTTACTTCCTTGATTTTTTTCCTCTCCTGTGGTTAATGTGAGTAGTTCTCTAGAAACCAGGATATCTTTATTATCAACTGTTTGCTCCCTGGGGCAAGTCCCATTATTTCCATGAGCTGTGCTTTCACCTACTTGCACAATGCTGGCTGACATATTTCAAAGAAAACTGATAGGTTTATTTACTGTAAGGCTGTCAGAAGGGTTAGATGTAAAACAGAATTCAGGAGCTGAATTGCAAATTACAACCTCTGACTAGGTCTCTCTGTTCCTCATCAGCTTCATTTTAATAAATTAAATTTATTTCCATTCTAAAGGGGAATATATTCCTTTTTGAATCCCACGTCGCTGGATGCATTAGAAAGGCAGAGCAACAGAGACAGATTGATCTTGTGCGCAGGATTTCTTCAAGTATCTCTCCTCCCAAAGTGGGGAACTCCTCTTTCTATGCATCCAAACCTCAAGGGGTTGCACATAGCAAGCATGTCTCAGAGAATGTGATGTTCCTTCAGGCAACTTCTTGGCATGACCTTCCTAGCCATTGTTGTACCTTCAAATACACCAGGCAATGTTACTGGTGGGAAACTAGTCCAAATTATCATTGGCCAAATGAGCATTCATTTTGCATGAAGACCTTCTGTTTTATAATCCAAATCTTTTCACAACTCAGAAGCCCATTTCCCCATTATCTTCTCCAATAATCCCGGGGACAAATAGCAGATCCTACCATCTTACTACAGTTCTGCCTATCTTTTAACTATTTCATGCTTTTCTGGTTATGAAAATCAGGAGACCATCATCACAGCATGACTTGCTAGACACTAGCTGCCAGGGGCTTTCATTAGTGATGATTTAAAATTTAAGAGTGATGGATGGTCAGCATGTGAGACGTAAGTATGCATTTTGACCTGTCTCTTGAGAGATACTTTCCTGATCTCATCAGCTGTAGAATCACACTTCATACTGTTATTTCAATTATAAATAATTAGTGCTTAATCAATGTTGTCATAAGCAGCCAAGCAAGTATCACGGAATATACTGAAGTTCATTGGATGATAGGGCTTAAATAGCCATGGTTCATAATCACAGTAAAATATCTTCCCCTGATGTGTTGTGACTAACAGCAATATTTCCTCATGATGCTTATTCATCCCATATGAACTCCCTTGTAAACTATGTACCATCTACAGTAAGTGAGACTAGGTAAAAACCAAAGAACATGCAAAAGCTCTAAAGAGTCAAGAAACTCAAGAGTCAGCTGAATGGTCCTGCACAGCAACACATACAGCCTCACTTCTCCTTTCACTGAAAACTGGAAGAGTATTGATTCCAGAGTATTAGATACTTTTGGTGACTCCTATAAGGGTGGGGCAACTCAGTCTCTGATGAAATGGTTGTGTACATTGCTTTCTTATTAGTCAGTCCCTTTTATGTTCTGCAAGAATAACAACCCTTCTGTTTTCCCTGAAGGTGACTTCCACCCACAGGAGGAATGCCAAGATACTTAATGTCTATATACTCCAGCTTAGGAAGATTAGAATTTAAAAAGTGCATGCAATAGAATAGCTGTGCCAGTGTCGCATACGGGCAAAATACTCAGCAAATGAATGCAGGCACTTGGTATTTTCACTTATGGAAATTGATCAAAACATTACACAAGTTGCTCTACAGGATTCTACCACTGAGGCTAATGTAATTGTAAAGGAGTTATTCCTTAAAAATATGAGGTTATTTCACTTTAGGCAACAAATCAAGGCATCGCATTAAATGTGCACTAGAATTCTATGGAATCCTTGCTTCTATTTTCTTTACCTTTTCAGCTCCTCCCACCCATCTCAAATATGATTTCTTATTTCCTACAGGGACTTGGATAAATGCCATTTTATTTCCCTGTTTTTCTTCCACTTTTCTAGGATGATTTATAGTTGAAAGAATTTTTTTTTTACAGGAGAGCCCAAGTACTGTCATCTGATTAGGAAAAAAGAAGGGCTTAGTCCACACATAGAATAGAAGATTCAAAACCTAGACCACTTGTTTTGTATAAGTATGGCTTCCATAACGGTACATGAAAAAGCGAAGGCCGGCATTCCCAAAAGTCCAGCCATTCCAGAAAACCTCTAAGACTTTCAAAGCCTGGCATGGCCACCTTAGAAGAACAGAGACAGAATAGCAAATAAAGCTGGTGAAACTCTTGAAAACTCCCCCTCTTCCTCCTTTAACAGAGGAAAAAGCCTACGGTGGGGTGTGCTGGCAAGGAAAAGGGAACAAACCTAGTAAGGTCCAGTTCAATTCTCTGCTGTGGAATAATCCAAAGCCCTCTGAAATCCAAAGGTCTTGAATGAGGGCAGTGGGATGTGGACAACGTTCTCTAAACTGCATCATGGTACCTGCAGCAGAGTCTGCCATGACGAACTGTAGTTTATGCATATCAACATGTGAGCTGGGGTCTCTACCAGTGCCCATCAGGTGTGCTCAGAGGTAAGCTTCAAGCACACCTTTGAGCAATAGAAGGTAATCACCCGTGCTTGAAATTGGCTGCCTTTTACTGATAAACTGTACATCTCACTGCATATATTTCAAACACATACACTAGTGTTTTCTGCAGAGGGAAAACGATCCTAGTAGAAGTCATCACCACCTCAGAAAAAAGCAACAGAACTGGAGAAGGTACAGAAAAGGACAAAAAGAAGAACATTTGCATGCAAAGAGAAATAAAACTAAGATTCTTCAGCTTGGAAGATATAATTAGAAAGATTTACAAGAGAAATACACAATGCCATGAAAAAGACAGAGAGGATGAATAGGGAATAATTTTTCACTATTTCACAATAAGGAAGAGACACCAGATCAGCAACCCAAAGCTTTATAAAAAAAAAAAAGGAAAGGCTTTTTCTACATAATTCATAATTACAGTTGTGATACTCATTTTGCAGGATACCACAATTACAAATGGACTGAAAAAGTGATTAGACCAATTAAAAAAGAATCACACCAATGATTTAAACTCAAAGATATAAATAAAACCTCTGACATTGGAAGACTGTTTGGGCCATGGCATTTCAGGAAAAGGATAACCATACTTCTGCACTGTTTTTGCAATTTTTCTTCATATAATAATATTTATTTTTTAATCTTGACATCTGAGCATGACTGAATATGATCAGGAGCATCCTGAAGTGTATTAGAGTTAATTAACACTGACAAAGATTCTCCTTTACCTCCTGTAGCGGATGAACTTGCTTTTTGGAGCAGAAGACCTCCTATTGCAACCTTAATGCTAGTGGGGACTTTCGAGTAACCATCATGTGGCATATACTTTAATATAATGCAGAATGTGAAATACTTAGAGAACCACAGTTTTGGAAAGTATACCTTAGGATACAGTAAAAACCCCGTGATGTCAATGTCAGACCACATCAGAATCCTGCACCTGTGCACTGACACAGTTCCACTCCATAGTTTTAAGAGAAAGCAAGAGTTAAGAGTAAAGGACTACAGTATGCTATAGTATAAGGGAATGCATTTTTCATGCAAGGCTCTTGTTATAATGCTGACAGCATATTATTAGACCACATATTATTAATATAAAAGCAAAGTCATCTTCATAAAAAGCTAAAAAGAAAATAGATTTGTGGCATAAAGCAGAAATGCCCTAGTTGTGGTCTGTAGAGCACAAAGGGTACATAAGATATTTCTTGGCTGTCTGGGAAGAATAGTTTCATCACAAAGTTCTCCCTCTGTCTCCTTATTTCCAATGACAGAATTGCATTAAAAAGAAAGATACAAATGTACACATTCCTAATCTTTCTTTTCCTTGCAAGTCATTGATACTGCTGTTGCCAGGATGTTGTGGGTTGAAAATCAGTGAAGAGATGTCCCAAAAGATAATGTATCTTTTAAATGTTTTGGAATCCCTGTCATAAATAATGTATATAACAGCATGTGAAATAATATGACTAAAACCCAAAAGGCACAGTTCAGGCGTTATCAGCTCAGCAGGATGCAAACTTCAACTTTTAGACCTAAATAACTCAAACTGAGCTCCAGATCTGAACAAAACTTCCTATGTACATTTCAAACAAGTTAATTAATTTTTCACATAGGCACTGTCACTGCCTATGGAAATGACTATCCAGTACAAGGTTCATCCACCCCAAGATAAACACCCTAAAGAACACTGTTTATGTCATCTTCTAAGTACCCTCCCAACAATCATACCTTTCAAACACTGCTGCTATGCACCTTTTGCACCTCAAGTTGCTTTTGTACACCAAGATAAATAATAAGCAGGTTTGGCATAAGCAAAGAAGTTGCAAATTACACACATAATTGCTGTACATTTAGTAAGTTAAGTTTCATCCCACCCATTCAATGTGGAGAACGTAAAGCAAAGCACATTTGTACAAGTCTGTAAGCCACCAAAAGAGCCTTTCATTGCCTTGCCAGGGAGCCAAAGTTACGAATCCAACTCTGACTCAAAATACCACACTTTGGAGTACAAAACCAGGCATCACAGAGTTCCACTCAAAGATGTGCAGACAGTTAACAATCAGTACGTCCAAAAGCTGGAATCTAATTGTGTTTCTGTTCATTAGCATCATTCAATCATCCAATATGCAGCTAGCAGGGGCTGCTAAGTGCAGTGGAGTTTGGCAGAGACCTGTGTGATCAGGACCTAACATTGCACAATGGCCGTATTGATAATGTCTCAGGCCGGCAGCCATGGCACGTAACTCACAGATAGCAGCATCCTTTCTCTCTGTCCCACAGTTTGTACAACCACCTGTCTCTTAAGAATTGTTTACTGGCACGGCCAGCTACTTTTTCCAGTGGGGATTAACTGTGTTTGCTATACCTTTCAAAAGATTCAGATGCAGGAACTTGCGAAGATCGCAAAGGGGTTTATTAAATGCAAAGAGAACAGAGAACTCACAATCTCCTACAGCCTATTAAAAGAGTGGTTCCATGCATAAGCAAATAAATAATAATGCATTCACATAAATATAATGGATTTCTTTTCTCCATCTACGGTTCTTTCCCTCCTGCAATTATTTCTGAGTGAAGTGAAATTGTAAATAGCTCTAGCCACTAAATGATCTTGAGAAAATTATTTCAGAAGTGCCACAGTGCAGCTTGGGGGCTTCTCCCAATCATTCGGCACTCAGATGATTAGCTCGGAGCAAATTTTTGCAACTATGCTCACCAGGGCAAAAACACATTGCGAGGGATGATGAAAGCAGAACCTAAGTCACATTGGATTTTCAGCAGCAAAAGACATTGAACTAGGACTGCAGAGATGCTGAAGGCCACAACAGAAGTGCTTACAGGAACCGGGGGTTGCGAACTGGAACAGTCAAGGCTGCAGTTGTCCATAATGGACTAGCTAATCCACAAACTTCAGCTGAGGATAAAGATGCCAGGCCTGGACTGTGTGGAAGCCAAGGAGAGTGGTGAGCGCTGCGTGTCAGAAATGAAGCGCGTTGGAAATACTGCCAAGGAAACCCAGGCTGGGCCAGCACGGATGAGCGAACAGCCCTGGCAGAGCCACACAGTACCCCTGCACGGTGCCTGGATCTAGCCAGCAATGCTCAACCTTTCTCCTCAGAAAAAGACAACAGCAAATCCATCTGTTTTACAGCTTCTTCAGAGGCCTTCAAGGCCATTTATCTTTCCAACTAAAGCACCAAGGAAATGGAGTGGTTATCTACCTAGTTTGAATTAGTTCCTTCCAGAAAATGGTAGAGTGCAGGAAAGCCTTTGAAACACTTGTATGAAATGCACTCCTGTGGCTTAACTAATCTTCCACTCCATTACCAACGGTCCTCCATGGAAATGCCACAGTGAAACTGTTCTGACAGGAGAAATGTGCTGCCTTGGTTAGAAGGTGATTCTTTTACCCAATAGATTTCAGTGAGACGCACCCGTTCCCCTACTTTCCAAGAGAAGCTTGCACCTCAAAAGAACTCAGCAGCCCCATAAAATCTGCTATGTCAGTATCTTGGGGGGTTTTTTGGGTTTGGTATTTTTTTGTGATATAACAAAGGGAATAGTTTGCACAATGCATCACTTTGAAGAAATGTCATCATAAGCCATTTCACAGAAGGCAACATATGTTATTATTTATAATGCATTTCATTAAGATTTAACTTTACTTTTTTTTTAGACCAAGCAGTAGTTTTGATTTTCAAAAGGTCCCAATCATTTTAGCCTGGAAAGTACAACAATCTCCACTTTGAAAATCAAGCAGGTGCTTCCACACAAGGCATACAGGCTGTGAAATATATTGAAAATCACCCACAAGCAGAATAAAGTGTTTCTGAAAATCTGTAAATGTTATATGCCAAAAATCATGATCTGCAGCTGGAAGGAAAGACCAGAGTGCTGTTGAGTGGGACATTTCAGCAATGGCTTTCAGATCTCAAGAATTTTCTTTTTCTATACATATATGTGTGTCAGCAATGATGCCTCTCCATCATGTATACACTACAGTATTACAAGATAACATTCAGAAGAGGTTATTCAGAAAGACTACACACAACTTGAGGTCCATCAGGCTCCATACACCTGAGAAGAGAGTGTGAAGATCCAAAGAAGAGGCAGAGGCTCAGTGTATCTGAGGAAAGTTTAACCTTGATTCTCCTCAACTTTGGAGTTATTCATCTTCACTCTGTTAACAGGAAAGGATGTCTGGATGGTTAGGAAATGACTGGTGCCATTCTGCTCACAGCTTCCCTCCTTTAACTGGATGTGGTCACAAGGCAATGCCTTACTAAATACAACCCACACCGCACATCTCAGCAACTGCTTTAAGGAGATTGTTCATTGTAGGCAAGGTCTTCCCTAGCTGAGTTGGTGCTGCAAGCCTCTCAGATTTGCAACTCAAGGGACCAGCAAGAGTCTGTTTCAGTGAGCACCTGATTCCTGCAAGTTCCCTGTGACTGAAGAATTACCGACATCTATGTATAGCCCCAGGTATCATGAAGGGAAGCAATAAATGTAAGAAAACCATAAGTAGCCTTTTTATCTCCTACTCGATAGCAGAATTAGCAAGTGGTAAGATTCACTATGCAGACAGAGTGTGTTTCTGTGAGAAACAGATAGTATAAGTGCATGTGTTAAAATGGATTTCTAAATGTATGTTGGCCTGAGGGAAACAGCTTTGCTCACATCTTTGTAAACAGCTATTCACTCTCTCCCTGCCTCTTGAAGTAAATGATCATTGAACTGTGAGGAGGAAAAATACCTAAGTCCAGGATTTGTTAAAGATCTGCAGCCTCATCAAAAGGTTCAGGTACATCTTTTGTCACTATGATGGGTACAGCTCATCTCAGCTTACAGTAAATTAAAGCTGATCCCAGCAGCTGAGACCACACTATGTCAAAGAACTAGGTGTGCAATAGAGCAGAAGATACAATTGGAATAGCCATCATCAACAACATTTCAACAGCTAACAAATGATTCCTCTCATCTCCATCCTCATTGCTATTTTATTCCAAAACATCATCTACTGAGGAATATCATTAGAAGTCCTCTTGGCTTTGCTATTTCATACTCAAAGCTGATCTTTAATTTTTGATTCATGAACATGTTGTAGTGAGAGAGACAAAGCTACCATAGAGCTGGGAGGGTGTATCTCATCTGCTACAGTACATTTCCCTATAAATTAGTAATGAATCAATGACATGGGAGTGACAGCAGGAGTACAATTCATTCACTTTTAGCTGGTCTCTAATTAGCACAAAACCAGAACAGTAGGTATGCAACCATCTCTACATCAAAACAATACATTCCCAGAGGCAGAGCGAAGGTGCTTCAGGACACTAAAGGCATCTCCCTAAAAATGTCCTGACAGGAAGACAGAGAACTCACTGCTGCTTTTGATATTTCTGTCTAAGTGATCAATCACCCTCTCTATTAAAAACATGCCTGATTTTCCATCTTTTAGTTACTGATTTTGGTTATATATTCCTCTGGAGATTAAAGATCCCATTAGTGCTTGGTATTTTCTTCCTGCGAACACACTTGTATACTGCCTCCAGGTCACCTCAGTTTTCCTTTACTAGGGTGTCTTTTAAAAGCGATGGAGCAGCATTGCAGATAATACACCTGGGGACACTTTCAGGCAGCTATTTTATTCTATACTAATTTCTTCTCTGAGATTTCAGATGCTGGAAAAGAGTTGTGTATGCAGACTCTGCATGTCAACTAAGCGGGAATTTACTGAAAGTATGGACCTACAGCTCCGCACTGCACTTTCAAAATAGGGAAGGGTTTTACCTTTTGTCTTCCTCAGATCCCACTTCAGAAAATGGTATTCTTCTCAAATTCTTTTTCTAAGTTCAACAAAATACTGTATTTTTCCATCATATCTTCATTATCGCTGTGCACTTTCAATAGCTGCAATACTGTACCCTTGAAGTGGCTACCTGTGCCTACAGTCTGAAAGTACATCCTGAACACTGGGAGCTATTAGACATTACTAGAGCTTTTTTCCGGAAAAGGAAAGTGGTATAAAGTTATTTAACTTTTATTTTATCTGCTAAAAAGAAAAAAGCACTGAAAATAAGTTCAGTTTTTTATTTTTGACCTTGAGATTACGATCTGCATGTTTTCCAGAGCCACTGTAGCAATCCGAAACCACACATGCTTTGCATTTAGCCATGCCAGCAATGATGAATCTGGCTATCAGAGGGAATACTTAACGCTGTCAGTTTGCATTAAGGCTATATTTGTCCTTCAAAACGCTGATGATAATAACATCTTATTCAAAAAGTCAATAAACCCTTAAAAAAATAAAGCAAAAGGAGCAACAAGTCTGCTTTTTATTTATCACAAAATATCTTCCACTGTACCTTCTCTCTGTTCAGGTACCACCTGTGAGGCGCTACACAGTTAGGAACCTATGGCTTGAATATACATGGGACAAAGTAACAGTCCCAGGGCACCAATTCAACAAAATCAGTGAGTCCTAAACCTGTACAATGCTGCACTGTAAGACCTTTAAGCACCAGCTTCAAGTTTGTTGTGTGCTTATGAAATGTGCCTAGTGGAGAGAAAAGATCCCTTGGATATCATCACCATTTACAGAATAAGACTTCCTCCTTTAAACCACACTAAACTTTTCCCCATCCAGTTTGTGTGGCCGCAGTATTTGGGTTTCCGCAACCTCTTCTCCCTCCCAAACTGTTCCACATCAGAATACATCTTCCATTGCTGTTCCTCTCACAGAAGAAAAGGGAGTGGAGGAAAACACAAGGGTAGCTGCATAGGTGTCCTGCTTCACATATAAACAAAAGACTGAGGGAGCAATTTTGTTTAAAAGGTTTGCAGCATTAAGGGCCGGTAATTCAGCAAGAACTGAAATAATTTTCTGTACTTTGCAAACAATTATTTGCTTTAAGAATGTGTGGGTGGTGTGGAGATGTCTTGACTAATGTGATTTGCAATACAGCTTGATCAAATTGGAGTGACATCAGTACTGGTACGGAGTGCTAGGTTGTCACCCCCAGAATATGAACTCCACGGAAATGATAGAGCTTGGATCATAAGGGAGAGATTCCTAGTGATCCTACCAATGTGTTACATCACAAAAGATATTTTCCAGAAAGGGGAGAGAGTTCCCTTCAGTTTTTCAGCTAAAGCTGTCATTAAGGATGTCAGCAAACTATTTGTGTGCTTTTTGAAGAGGGCTATTTGCTTGTCTACAGTGAAATAAAATTCTTTCTACTAGGAACTGGGAAAAGTTAGCTAATGTCACTAAAAATGAGTAACTTGATAACTTACTAATAAGCTTACTTAATAAGCTTGATAACTTACCATCACTATGGAAGTGGACGGGCACCTACCTCCTTCTGCATTCTCTAGTACTCCCTTCTTCTGCTTTAACTATCAGCAGAATCTGCTGAACACACATGGTATGAGTAAATAATGAATTGAGAGGGTAACAATTATCTCCATGTGGAAACCTAAGGCACCTATATACATCAGGTTACTAGGTCAAAAATTACAGCTATTAAGCCAAATAAATTGGCTTGGGTTCTGTATTTGAGGTAATCCATAAAGTAATTTACTTCTTCCGCCTTTATGCCAATCTGTGTTAATTTAGATAATGGTAATTGATGATTTGCCACATCAACTGATTGAAATAAATCCATAAAGTTTTATCCTATCAATCTGCCCTTCTCAATTAAAGAAAGAACAACATTAATCATTGCAAGTCAAGCTTCCCTAGGAGAGCCTCTCTACCCACCATTGAACTGATAAGAAGGATCAAGAGGTCACCATCTGAAATCTACCTGGAGCTCTCAATAGAGCAGTTACTATTACTGCACCAACTGATAACATAGTCTGTATGGTTTCATTCCAGCCTGCACACTGCAAACGTATCTCACTAATACAATAACCTTGGCTTATTTCCATATGGTGGGTAATTGCCCTGTACTAAGTGATAAATTAAAAAGATTAACCAAAGTACAAACTACAATAAAAGCAGCTAATTTAAGAATTTCAGTTCTATATTATCTTCTCTTTATTGAAATTGAACTTAAAAACCCTCCCCTTGCTTCAGTTAATGATAGAATGTTTGATAAAGGCAAGTTTCTTTTTCTCTATTGGTTGACAAATAACAATTTATCCTCTAATTATGCAGCTCAAATCGCATTTTCCTTGAGGAGTGCAACTCCACAGTTGCATACAGATCTTAGCCTGCCTAAGTGAAGTACTTCTCCCCACAGCAGTAGTTGTCAGTGTCCTGCAGGTTAGAGGACAGAGAAGCTGTCAACATGTCAACAAAGGCAGAAAAAATTCCCAGTGTCATGTGGAAAGAGGGAAGAAGAACAGACCACAAAGGCCCTATAAACACTCCGGAGTTTATAGAGCTTTTGCCATCATCCATAAGCCTTTCAAAGTGTATTGAAAAGCTATAATTAAACAATAATAAAAACTCCTTCAGCTAATCAACAACTCATTAGATCTTCTTCAAGCAATCTGTCCCTTCCAAATCGCTCCCTAAATAAATGGCATGTGTTAATGGTCAACAGATTCAGGCTTCTTTGGTCCCAGAAGGTGCAGAGAATTCCAAAGCTTGATTTGAAACCCAAACCTTGCACCAGCAGACACCCGTCCAGTCCCTTTTGCACCCCAGTGTCCCACTAACCATAGATTGTGAAGTCCCCCATTACAATTCAGCACATGGGACAGACAGAACCTGAGAGAATCATAAAGGTATGCTGGATGTATATTCTTTGCAGGAAGGGAGCCTTAGAAGGAGGCTATGCAGAAATCCAAAACATAGATTCATAACATGCTATCTTGCTAAACGTTGCCATTAGTGTTCCTCACTACCATTCACGGAATCATATGATGAAGATAAATGCTCTCCTTCTAGGTTGGCACAACCTGGAAGTACTGGGAAAGGTTTCATGTTCATCACAAGAAGCCTTTAGCATCACACTATAGAGCTTTCCCTCTTTGTATACAAAAGCAGCACAAATGGCTTTTTGCCTGAATTGTGTTTATTCTGCCAAACTCAAAGTGTGTCTGTGCAAAAAAAACCATAACTGTGTCTTACCCCTCTCAAAGCTGGCTTAAAATGAACCAGCTGCAGATCCGTAGCTACATTACTGTGGTGCTGTGCCCAGGCTAACACGTCCTCCCACTCAACAGGTCTCATTATCTGGGTCGCAGTGCCAGGCTATCACAGCTCTGTAACTTCTGGATTGGTCTTACTCATATCTAAACACCTTCAAATTCAGGCAGAATGATCTCATATCTTTCTCTGTCTGTCCATTCTGTCCCCACCAGCTCTGTTTGAAAAGGTATTTTCAAGCTCCATCTTAGAAACAGTTTTGTAACCCTCTTTGCCTGCCTGCCTCTCTTTGGAAACTATCAGAAAAAACACCCCACCACTGTACAGGTCAGGAGTCATCTTCTCATCTCAAAATTCCATTTATCCATCACAAATTTATATACTTTTCTTCTTAGGTAAAGTTTGCCTTTCTGAGTTCAAAGAGCCCTTTTCCTCCTTGGGGCTTAACTGGTGTAATTACAGGGAATAATCACCTCCCCCTCCTAGCCTTTGCTCTAATGGGCTAAATAAATCACTTCTACAATAATTTTTTTGGGAAGCACTTGCATCCTTCAACAACCTAGCTTTCCTGGTTGATGACAGGTTGGCTATGAGCCAGCAGTGTGCCCTGGGGGCTGAGAGAGACAATGGGATCCTGGGGGGCATCAGGAGGAGTGTGGCCAGCAGGTCGAAGGAGGTGATCCTCCCCCTCTGCTCTGCCCTGGTCAGGCCCCACCTGGAGTATTGTGTCCAGTGCTGGGCTCCCTGGGATAAAAAAGACAGGGATCTCCTGGAGAGAGTCCAGAGAAGGGCTACGAAGATGATTAGGGGCCTGGAACATCTCCCCTATGAGGACAGGCTGGGTGAACTGGGACTGTTTAGTTTGGAGAAGAGACGACTAAGGGGGGACCTAATTAGTGTTTATAAATATCTTAGGCATGGGATGCAGGGGGAATTGGCCAGCCCCTTTTCAGTGTCTGTGGGGACAGGACAAGGGGCAATGGCTGTAAACTGGAGCACAGGAAGTTCCACACCAACATGGGGAAGAACTTTTCCCCAGTGAGGTTGTCAGAGTAGTGGAATAGGCTGCCCAGGAAGGTGGTGGAGTCTCCTTCTCTGGAGATATTCAAGTCTCATCTGGACACCGACCCATGTAATATGGGATAGGGAGCCTGCTTTGGCAGGGGGGTTGGACCCCATGAGCTCTTGAGGTCCCTTCCAACCCCTACAATTCTGTGATTCTCTTTATCTGTTCCAAAAGAAATTCATCTTTCTTGAACAGGAGGGACACATTGGCTAAAATAAACCTCACCAGTGTTGTATACAATAGTACTAACGCATCCTATTTCTGATGTAAGTATGAGAGGTCTGCTAGTATATCCTGGGATGGAATTTGATATCTCCATCACCATCTCAGGTTTGTTCAGAACCCTTTGTTTCACAAAACTATGCATCTTCATGTATGTTCATGCACATTTCTGATTCCTGTAATTCCAAGCAAAACCAATCTTGATCACAAAAATGCTGGATCTACACGTAGGCACAAATACCTTGGAATCTGGGTACGTCCAAACATTGTGTTTACTTGGATCTATTTTTTCTCTCATGCAAATGAAAGTTTCTACTGGAGTTCTGACATCACTTCTTGACAAATCTGCATTGATGCAAAAATTCCAAGCAATTAGATAGCACAAACACACCAAGTGTTTTCCAAATCTGTTTCTGAACCCGATTCTTCTTCAGAAACAGCCAAACAGTGAAGTGAAAGAGAATGTCCTCCATCTCTCTGGACTGGTTTACCCATTCTTAATCACTCTGATGCTCTTTCTGAGTAAATCATGTACAAGAGCATTTTGTTCTCAGAACCCCTTTGTGCAGTACCGCTACAATGCATGAGATACTGCAAAACCAGTGCGGTTTGTCAGCCAGGATCTGACACCAGCCTTGGTCTCTCTTCTCTCTAGTGGCTCTTGAAATTCAACAAGATGATTCAAGTGCTGCTGGAGGGAGGGTACAGCGATGCCATCCAAACCGCATTCCAGATAATTGCTGAAGAACCCACAGCAAATGACACCAAATAATCTCTTCATTACAAGCTTTAACCACCTCCTCTCTGGAACATGATTAAGTTTAATCTTTATTAAACAGACCCTGCCAGGTGTTTTACATTACTTTGCATGTTTTTTCCTCTGGATGGCTTAAAGACACTTTCTCTGCTGTGGAATTGAATTTGATTTTGAGCCAGGTTTTCAGCCAAGGTAAATCTGTGTGGCTCTGCTGAAGTCAGTTCACACCACCTGAAGAGCTTTCCTTCAGTAGACAGATTATTTTTTAAATCCCCTACTGTTTAAAAGGGAAAAACAAACTCTATGCTTTTCTTTCTTTTTCATTTTAGGTCAAATCCAGGGTTCTAGCAGCAAACTATCTAAGTTAATTTAAGCTTCTCTCCTGACAACTTGATTGCATATGGAAAAACTACAGGAAAAACAAATGTATTAAAACACATACATGGTCTGGTTGCAAATTCCTTATTATTAGTTAAAATGTTCCCTTAAAAAATGCCAACATTTGATGTAAAACTCAGTTTTCAGATTCAGCAGCATTTAAGTCTTTTTTTTTTCCCCTCTCAAATAGAATGGGAAAAGTATTAGAGAATGAGAGTCCTGCTTGGTCAGATCAAGATGGGACAACTGAGGCAGAGTGTTAGGGACACGGTGTAAACTTGTTGAACAGTAACTTAGGGAAGCCAACTGCTAATGATGTGTTTCATAACTGAATAAAATCCTTTCTTTCTCATCCCTCAATTTACCTGTCTAGAAGATGACAATAACGATTTAGACTTCGCATGGTCCTTTGAAATTTAGAAATGAAAAATGCAATCCAACTGCTAGGTATTTACATGTGGGCTTTTTTCCACGTACAATGTAGGACAGTTTTTAATAGTTGTAAAAAAATGCACAGAAATTTTGGAGACTGTATCTTCACCGTGCTCCTATAAGTCTTAAACTCAGATCCTCCCCAAATCACCTTTCAGCTCTGCTATATTTTGCAGAGGTATCTTCCATATTGATTTGTCTTTGCTTAGGTGGGTGGGGGTTTTTTCAGAAGGAGAGAGTTTCCACGTGTTCTGTACATTAACAAATGGCCTTTGAAGCAATCCAATATAATTTCAGCTATATTAATTCAATCTACTTGTTATCCTTGAAACAGTTTTTGACTTTGCAGAAACCAGCGTTTGCATCTAATGTAAGAAGTGCTGTAAATTGCCCTTAAGTGCTTAAAAATTATCTCCAGACTGTATATGGCATCCATTTGTCACATAAAGGCAGCAAGTATAAGGCTTTTATCAGCAACATCCAACATTTGTATCTGAAAGCCAGCGAAGAACTGCCAAATGGCAACAAATTTTGTTTGAATTTAACCTAAATAAGATGTGAAATAGAAGCAAGTGAAAAATGTAGTAGCCAGTTAAGACTCTAGCAAGCTAGATAGCTCCCTTCACAAGTACAGTTTAAATTGCTCAATTTTATCTACATTTTGGAGTATATACATCACACTTGGACAATGAGTCTCTAGTTCATATAAAATTAGATTACAGCACATTACAATCAACCCCACCATGCTGAGGCCAGACTAGAGTCTTTGTATAACACAACCAGCCAAACAGACACATACCTGCACTCTGTGCACACAGGACTCAAGACTGAACCCCTGAACACGTGCACTGGGGAAACTTCTACAGAAGTAAAAAGAACAATGTCAGAGTAACCCTAATGGCTTCTACCTCTGCAGGTAGAAGTTACAGGTACCATTAGTCTCACTTTCTAAATGTAAAACCACAGCACTTAATTTTAAGCACTTACCACTAAACTAAATAATTACTTAAAAGTATGGTTTTTAAGCCATGTGAACTGTAGCTCTCACTAAACACAACTATGGTCAAAGGCATTCAGGCTGAGATCATTAATGGTGTGGAGGCACATAAGTCTTATTTGGTCTCTTCATTTCTCAATTTCCTCAGTTTGCAAATAGATATCTAAATAGGTACTAGAAACTGCTGCAAGTATGAAATTAACAGAGAGGCAGGTTCCATACCTCACCATCAAGCTTCATACTCTTTCTACCCTGTCACCACATCAATAATCCCTAGGATAATTGAGAAATGTGTGGGAAAGCTTCCTAGACTTTTTTAACAGCCTGCCAAGGTCTGTTCCTCTAGATTAGAATGAAAACATTTTCTGCATGTGGTTCTCACTGTCTCTCTCTCTCTCCTAAATTCAGCTTGTTTCTAATCCTTAGTTTTCACTAACTTTCTTCAAAGAAAGTAAGGACAGAATTTGATCTCTACCTTTCCCATGCAAAATAATTTGGGGATATGAGGTATTCCGTTTCTTTTTGTTAAAAAGCACTGAAAATCCTTTGAATGAAAAAGGATCTTTTCCTTCATCTTAAATTTGATGTGGCAAGAAATTTGTGGGTACGCAAAGCAGGAGGTAAGACTCTCTGGTTCATCAAATGAACTTCATGTAGTCACATCAGAAGCCTAGAGAGAAGCAGAATTAACCAGCAATGGTTCTTGACAACCCATTTAATTTTAAGCAATTATTTGAAACATTTTCCCAAACTTTCTTGCATTTAAGGCAGCTTCACTGTGATACAAATTCACTAGCTTCCCAAGCTCCACTTTCAGATCACAGTGAGAAAAGAACCAAACCCAATCTTCTTATTCCCAGCTCATAAGCAACATGAATTCAGTCTGAGGTTTATGAAATCACTTCCGTGCCACATATCCCTCCATTCTTCCTCTGCCTCATTTGCTGAACAAATGAAAAAAATCACTTTCCGTGAAAAAGCAGCAGTAATGAAATTATAGCTGTGAAGGTAACCTTAGCCCACTCCAACTCTGTACACAGCAGACTGCCAGCTGCTGTCCCAGAGAGCAGCACTCTGCAGTGGCCCAGTAGCAACCTCATTAACTTTGGCTTCCTACAGGACTAGGACAACATTCTGGGCCTTCCTTGCATTTGTCTGGAGCTGTTTTTTCTCCCTCTCCTATTGGGTACTAAACTGATGAGGCATTTTAATCAATGATTACAAAAGGCCACGGGGATTTTTAGCTTTATGGTTTGTTGGGTTTTTTTTTTTTTTAATAAACAAGAAAGGTGTAAGACAAAAGGAAAATTCTCCCTCAATGCTCCAGCACAATCTTTAACCAAGCAACCCATAGTGTAAGGGTGTACACTGTATAGACTAAGGTTGTCTTAATCATACTCCAAGGATAAAGCTGGAAGAATAGTAATAACAAAGAGGAGTCAAGATGCTTGGCTCAGTTGGGGTTCTGGTTCTGTTGACAGTCCCAAAAGAATGTGCTGACTGCCTAGCTCAACACAAGAAGGGGATTGGGAATCAGAACTGTTTTTCATATCACTACTTCTTTGAGATGTAGTCTCTGCACTGCTGGTAAAAGGGACAATGACACTTCCCTTCCTGCCCCCCTAGGCATGTCAAGAGGATCAAGCAGCCCCAGGGCTCCAGCAAAAAGGCTGCACTGCATTTCTGTCAGCCCCTCTTCACCCAGCTTCCACATGCACCCAAGCACACACATGCCTAGCTCTAAACACTGCCCTTTCCTTAAAACTGAGGGAATGCAGGGGAAGGTCTCTGACATGTCCCGTTTAAGCATATGAAATGAATGCATGAACTACTGGAGATGGGCTCTGTGAGGGCATAAACAGAAGGATGAGCTAGGCACAGGAGAGAGTGCAAGCACGTATTACAGTCAAAGACAGGGTCAGGCATGAGTCAAGTCTTGCTCTGGATTTCAGACTCCCATATGAGTCCAGAGAGACTGCTTTTCAGAACTGAGAACCAGCTCTGAGAGAGGACAAGAGGCAGCAGTGAGAGCAGAAGCAAGGAGCTGAGCTGATTGTTTGCTATGTTCCCAGGCCTAGAAGGAAAAGAACAAAATGAAGGATTTTTGGAATGAAGAATTCTACCAGGGAGGAGGGAGGACTATGTAGGCTGTAAACACTTATCTGCTACAAAATGACCAGAAAGGCAAGATAGAAATAAAAGATTCTACAAAAAGATACTACGCTGTCAGCAAGAGAGGATGGCTGCAGATGGATTTTAAAGTTTAGAGAGATTAAGCAGACATACGATACTGGTGCAGGAGTAGAGCATCATGTCCAGTCCACACTAAACATGTGGAAGTCTTAAAACGGCTTGTCATTGTCTTGATGCTATGACAGGAGCTCTGTAAGAAAGATCTCTAACACGCGTGGCGTACATATGGTCCCCATCCTAAACCAAAACAGGGCAGGCTTCTGCTTAGAGGTGGCATTCCCCTTTAAGAGCAGTCTGCATTAGAGATCTGGCATGCCGAAATGCCACATCCTCACTCCCACACCATTCGCCCCTCCAGTCATAAGGAGAGAAACAGTAATGCACAGTAAGTGAGGAAAGGCTCAAGGGCTAAGTGTTCCTCAGTGCTTTCAGGCAATTTTTAGGGTATTATGTACCCAGCTTTTTTGCTTGAAATGTCTCTATCTCTGGGAGCCCAATAAGCCCCATCATGCCCTAAGGATGTTTAACTTCCTCTACATACTGCCTGTTTTTGCTAAGCCAGCCAAACGTGAGGTTCAGCACATGACAGTCCAAATTCAGATATAGCTGGCCAAGTTCAAGTGAGGTATATGCCATGTATTGCAAAGAAAATGATTAGAATTTAAAGAAACCTAAGTCAAGTCATCTTAAATCAAAGAAATGGGGTAAGACACAACCCATGCTATAGAAGAGGACAAAAAAAAAAGAAAAAAAAAAGAGAAATATTATTTTGAGCATATCTTGGAAAAAGTCTGGGAAACATTCATTATGGCATGATATTCCTCAAGGGCATTTTCTTAAAGGATATGCAGGCTGGCGCGAGCCACAAAGCAGCAGGCTGAGAAGGACTGTGGGAGGGAGCAATAGAAATTTGGAACAGGAAAGGAGGATGGTCTAAAGGAGTCATGTGCTAGAAGGCTGAAAATAAATCAGCCCACAAAACTAGCATAGGTTGTTATGCAACGGTGCATGGGATGCACAAGCAGCTTCAGATCTGGTCATCAGTATCAGCAGCTAAGGCAGGAAAGAACCTTTAGGCATCAAATGTGGCATCCATTATACAACTGCTTTCTGCATGTTACCTTAGGAGGAGACTGGAAATATGAATACATCTTATTTACTTATTTAAAATTGTATAAAGGCAGCCTGTTTGTAAAGGAATGAAGTGCAATTGCACTACTCTTGAGCATAATTACTTAATTTCCTTGAGCTCTTCCAAATGTGATCAAGAGGCTCCTGGCTCTTTTCTAGATATTGGCTGATACATTGCACTGCAACTCTACTACTGTTTTCAAAGCTATGGTAGGTCTCAGTCTTAAAATGTATCTCTTTACACTTACTGTCTCCTACAACCCAAAAAAAATCCATACCCATCCTTCACATGTTTGTTTCCCTAACATATTTTCATTTTACACAGTTTGTCGGGTTCCTCTCTGTCTCCAGCTGTCATTCAGACTTCAGAAAGCTGCTGGGACCGAGATGGGAACATGGAAACTTGTCACCTAAGTTTAGATCCAAAACTGACACAAAGGGGACAAGAAGAGGCCAAGCAGTGTATCACTGCTAGGCTGCTGGCCTTCTGCTGATCCAGGGCAGGAGCAAACGAAACCAAATCATGTCTGCCAGTGGTTCAGGACCCTTCTGACATGAAGTCTGTGGACATGGATCTGATTTATAGGGACAGGATCAATGCAGCAAAACCAAGCAATGCATACCGTTATCCTACAAGCACCCTAAAAGCCAGTAGAAATAGTCTTTTGGAGAATACCTCAACAGCAAATACAAGGAACAACTGCATAACATGAAGACAAGAACCAACTGTGTAACAAAGATTCCATCTCTGGCCGTGCAAGTGAGCTTTCCAAGTCACTGCAAACATACCTGGGGAGCTTAAACTACCACCACTGTATGCATATGCTGTAAATAAAGAGAGGACACAGGCAAACAGGCTGCCAATTTAGCATTGTAGCCATATTCAATTAAACTAAACAAGAACTCAGGATTTTACTCAGGTACACCAACACACTATATGTATCCAAATTAATGTGCCCATATTAAAATTCCTCTAAAGGCTCTAGTTAAAGGGCTAGTTTCCCTTTAGCTGGATTCAAAGGTATGATAAGAAAATGTACAGGCTTTTTTATTACCAATTATGAGGGTATTCATGCAGCGCTGCTTAAATATTATCTTCTAAAACTGATAAAGGGCAATGTAAGGGGGAGTTCTTCAGAGAGCAGGAGACCAGACAATTAAAGTTCTTAATTGCAAGGCTATACCCAAGAACGTCAAGATCATACTCAGACTACACTCTGTCCTTTTTACCAATATTCATCCCCCTAACATACATCCCTTAAAAAAAAAAGTCTACACATCATAATTCTCTATCATGTTTTTAAAGAATTTTAAGAACATTTCATGCACCAGTTAGTTCAAAGATACTGCGATACATTAAAAGTTCAAAGCTGCAGCTTCTCTCTTCCCTTTTACATATCATTTTAAGAAGTAAAAGTTAAGAGAAGGAAAAGTGTGCAATTTAATATGCCTCTCTCCTGCCAAGGCTTGCACTTGTTGCTCTTACCCCAAGGTTGTTGGAGAAAATTCTTGAACGCAGAGGAGAAAAAGCAATATATACCATATTGATGGTTGTGAAACATAGATCACATTTAAAAGAGTATGGGAAAATAAAAAACAAGAATGTTATGTCCATATAGGAGCAGAGGTCAAGTACCCCCAACCACCTTCAGTTGCTCCCAGTTAGCTCCCACCTTAGATCTAGAGAGCATTATAGCAGGTGTTCTATCATCGCCGGAGAGAACATGAGCAGGTGGTGCAGTACTACCTCTAATTCATCATCTTAACCAATGACATATAAAAAGCAGTGAAACATAAAGTGCTATTAGACCTGAAAAGCTGCCATAATTGCAATAGCGCTGCTAACTAACCATTCAGCCCCGTGTTCTGAGTAATTAGGGCAATGGTTTATGACCAGCACTTGGTGGCATTAGCAAAATGTAACAGGAGATTGAGCATGACGAGTAGGTTGGTAAAGAGGAGGAGGAGGACCTGTAATTTACAGCTTCAAGGAATCACCTGTTACAAACCATGTGTCCTCCTTTATCAAAAAGGAAAAACTTCCCTTTTCCAAATGGGGAAAGCAGAGGGGATTCAAACAATAGCAAGATGCTGGTCTTTTTTTAAGAATGTTTTTGATTTCTCCCTCCCCATCTCATTTCACATACAGTTTGTGTGATTTTGCTCTGACAAGTCAGCAGGAGAAAGAAAAGTCTAGCAGGCAGGCTTCTGCAAGATAAATTCTGTGTGCTTAAATGATTTGAGGAACATGCTAGCTTAGTTCCTGTTAGGATGAAAAGGCTGATGCTGTAAGTCACCTACACTGCAGCTCTGCCCGCAGCAGGGGAAGATCAGGGGGGTTCAGCTGATGCAAGGAAGGAAATACCATGGTGAGAGGAGATGCCTTTGCTTCATGCCCTCAAGTGCTAGGCTTACAACAGTGAAGATGCAAGAGATGGAGATGCACCTCTTTTTTTTGCTTTCAGAGCCATGCAGAAATCTCCTCTGAACTCCAGCACAACTCAATTTAACTTCCTTGGTTTAATTCCTACTTGAAGTCTAATAGTTGTGGCCGAACTAGAGGGGGTTTAATTTATTTATTCCTTCAGTAGGGGTGGGAGAGGGGATTTCTGACTAAAAATTACCAGCTGTGATAACTTTCCCACACTGTAGAAAACGGTCCTATTATTACTTAATCCCTATTATTTAAAATGCACAGACTATTTCTAGTCCATATTTGTCTAGTTTAAATTTCCAGCCACGCAATAATGTCATGCTTTCTCTTAAAAAAAATTAAAGTGCTGTTTACCATTGTAGGTTAATCGTGGATTGTGATCGTCACCACTCCACCTTCTCTTTCTCAGGTGGCTAGTCATTCATCTCCAAAGGGTAAATTTTCCAATCCTTTTAACAATTATCATATTTAAGAGCCAAATTTTCCGATCCTTTTAGCAATTATCATATTTAAGAATTAACCCCCCTCTATACAATAGCTGCTGTAAGCATAAGAAATGGATCACAGTCACACTCATGCCAAGCCCTGATACATTTGTTCCTACTCAATACTCTCCCATTTACATACCTGGGGAGTGATTTAGTCCTTTGGCCCCAATGTTATCCTGACAGTAACGGTCGTGACCCCAAAGTCTCCTGCAAAAATCACTTGCTTCATTAAGATACCCTATAAAGATGCCCTACATTCTTCACAACAGCCCTTTTTAAATGCATCTTGCTCAGCTGCCTTCAATTTACAATACGATTCAGTTATACAGTGACATTCCATCTCTGGCTGTTTGGACTATGCTCTGGTTGAGCCATTCAAAGCCAGGTGGTCTGCGAAGAGGATTTGCAAGACACCATTTCACTATGCATATACATATGTTTTCTTTTCCAAACAGCTGCTTCAGGCACAACTGTACACCCTTATTCTTTCAGAGGATGCTGCAATACAGGTAGCAGTGGCATTGTGAAGAGGCAAGGAAAATAAGCCAACTCGGCTGGATAAGGCATAAAGAAAGGGTCATGCTGGGACACTGGCTCAGCAGAAGGGAGCTGGCATACGTGACATGAGGGAAACCAGAATGACCCTTCTCTGCATTTCAGATAACCCACTGGTGGGGCTCGGTGCATCCCTACCTCCGAAACTGCAAGCCCTGTCATTGCTGTCCCTGAGTCTGCTAGAGGGTACATGGCGAGGGGGTGTTAATGGGAAGAAATCCATCTGACTACCATGGAGGGAGAAGCAATGGGACTGAACAGCTTGTGTTTTCCTGATAGGAAATTGCTTTTTCATGAAGAAAAATCTAAATTAACAACCCTTTCAACCTTTGATTTTGGCAACAAAGTCAGTAGGTTCTGAATAGGAAAAGCAGAGGCATTTTCCCGCTAGAGAAAATATCTTATGGGGAGTAGAAGTCTCTACAGGCTCATCCCACCTGCCACACAGTGCTGCATGCCACGTAACAGCATGCCTGGGGAAGCTGGCAAAGGTAATGACATTTCCTTGAAGGTGGATAAAGAAAAAGGGCACTCGGTCCTTCCCCTGTTCTCTTTGAGCTGTCACTGCGAAGTGCTGCACCCATAAAACAAGTCAGGGGGTGCTGAGGAATTCACAGCTCCAAAGGAGCTCATTTCCATCCTCCAAGAGCAAGAGGCCTACAGAAAATATTGTGGTGAGCACAACGGCAAGATCAGAGAGGAAAAAAGTGTGTTTCTGGATTTACAGCCATTTATTTTATGCCAATCGACAGAATCCCAAGTGGGAGGGCGAGGAACACGGGGTGCAAAATTAGTCTGCATCTAAATATGAGACATGTGGGTTTGGATCCTCCTCCCTCCCTCCCNGCACTGCCTGTGAACAAAACCTAAGAAGATTATGTTCTGTGAGGATAATCTCGGCTTTCTAGTGCTGTCTTGGCTCTGGAAATACAGTATTCCAGTTTTCTTCCAGGGTCGTTTCAATTCCTTTCCCATCAGCAGCTATATGCTTCTCCAGCTACTCCCTGATTTCTGGGGTGAAATGTTTTTTAATGTTATAATTATCAAGGCTCCTTGGATTTTGGTGCCATTCAAGCTTGAGAGGGACGGATTCCCCACCTGAAGGTAACAGGATTAGGCAGTAAGCAACTTTCTCAGCCATCCAGGTACCCCTCAGAGAGCAGCAGAGTAGCGTTCCTTGCACGCATGGGGACCCAGCAGCCCAGAGCGCCTTGCTGCCCACCCAAACACATTATCCCATCTGAACATTAAATTATGCAGAAAATATTCCAGCAGCTCAAATATTGAGCAAGTGGTAATGATGTTGCCACTTTGGCAGAACACGTAAATATCCGTGCAGATGGATATAGTGTTTGCAAGCGAGATGAGAGAGGACCCCTTTTATCTGCCCTGCACAGCTCCCGTGCCGGCAGGGGTCTGGCTGCTGGCTGCCAGCCGGGGGACAGATGCTCCTGTCCTGGCACACCCTTTCCCACTCACAGGCAGACCCCCCTTTGCCTTCCCTGCCACGAGAAGGCAGGGCAGCGCAGAGCAGCCTGCCCGGCAGGCACTGTGCACTGAGTTCAGATGCGCTGAAGCTGGAAGAGAGGCATCTGTTTATACTGGGCTTGAATTTGGCTCCATGCCTGCCAGAAGACTGGACAACACGCCACGCAGGGCTCTGGCCTGCCTTCTGCAGTCTGGATCCATAGGTGAATGAATGTCAGGACTAGTTTACACGTTTGAATGCACTGTGCAAAATGTGCCTTGGCTACAGAGACCGTGGCTATGTTTTGGGGTACAGGTTGCCTCGTTTACATCTACCAGTTGTATATAGAATGTAAGCACAACTATTAAAAGAACTGATAAATATGTGGGAGGAATGACTGAGAAAGCAAGTAACACGAGAACCAAAGCAGAGAAACTCCTAAGAGCTCCTGGGAACCCACTGCACAGGACAGATACCAATCTCTTGACTTCCCTGTGCCAAGCATGGGATAGATCTCCTCCTACACCTGCATGCAATGGCCACATTAACTAGCCTGAGAACGCACCTTCTTCTTTCTCTGGTCCAGCATAGGTTAGTCTACGCTGTACTTGGTCTTACTGTGTTACCTGTAGTCCTTTGTTTGAGCTATGAAGGTGGAAATGTGGCACTGACATGCAAGCAACATGACAAATAACCAACACCACATAAATAACCCAAATAAATGTAATTGTTCTTTGTGGCACCAAGTCCTACAGGGTTGACACTGAACAAATTCCTTTGACTTCTATGGATGTTTGGCCTGAATATGCGTTGACTGAATCAGCCTATGTACCACAGGCTACAGAGGAAGTAGAGTGATAGAGGAACAAAATGAACATGAACTAATGTCAAGTTCACCCTCAGGCTTGAGAAAGATTGAAGAGAGCCAGTACAGTGCCTCACTCCATTTTACACCATTGATTTGGAGGTGCTGCATCAACATTTTCCAGAGTCTTTTACCTTAGAGCTCAGGGTGGGAAAACCCAGTTCCCAGCAAGACTAAACAGGCGCCAAAATTAATTTGAAAAAACAAATGCTGCAATAAAAACACTTATTCTAATGTAATTTCTTTTCCATTGATGTGTTGCAAAGCATAGCCAGAAGCATAGCTTCTACAGGAACATTTCAAGGGCATTTTGTGAGATTTTTCTCATTCCCAACAAAAGTAGCCAAAAATTATCTGTGTTGCACAGTATCATTTAATAAAACACGTTAGAAAGCTCTGATGGATGCAATACATTCTCTGTGGTCAAGAACTTTCAATTCAAAATACTCCATCAGGATATAAACAACTGATCACAGCCTTCCTGAGGTGGGAGGTAGTAGTTACACACAGTACAAAGGAGCAAAAAGAGATGAAGTATTGACACACTTCTGAAATGCTATAAGGATACTTAATGCCCTTTCAGATCATATAATTGCCCTTGGGTATTAAGACAGGGACACAGTGAACCCCCAAGGGCTGGCTTCTGGTGAAAATCCAAGATGCCAGATGAGGAGCCAGACAAACCACTCCTGTCTCTTAATGCCCTGAGGTTTCCTGATGCACAAGCTCTGCGTGGCTGGATGCCTCTGCTGGGACTCAGCTACTCAGCGTGAGACTATCAGTTGCTTCCCACAGCAATCAGGCTCTAAAAGCTCATGCCAGATATTAGGAAAAGAATCAACAATGTGAAGCCTGACATCACTTGGTGATATACAGCATAAGCATGTGCGTATGTGTGTGCAATTCTCTGAGTGTGTGTATGCAGACATGCACCCTCAAGACCCTGCGCTGCTGAGAATCACGACCATCCAAGCCCCACAGCCACGCCATCAGAGGAACACTACCCTGGCCAAGCAAGGAAAGAGGTACTAAAATGACAGCCACTTTGCATTTTTTATGAGGTTTGTCTCCTACATGTCTCTGTACCTCTCTCTGCAAAGCCCTCTCATCGCTGCTTCAAAGTTCATCCTGTTTCTCAGCTGATTAGGAGGTTTCATTCTTGCCTCTCTCACCACCTCCCTGTCTGTCCCTGTGCCCTTGGCATCAGTGTGTCCCCACAGCAGAGTGTCTATGGTGCTCTCCTGTTATACAGTCTTTCCCAAGCATCTCTACCACCACTAATTTATTTGTGCTGCCATTCACCCACGACTACTTCTGCTCCTGCACCATCCACTCTGGGACAACAGGGAAGTCGATTTTTGTCAGTGTCACTGTTCCCCTCCACCCTCCTAGCCTGAGAGGAAGGTACATGAGCTCCTGAGGGGCTTCCATGCTCCCAAGTCCATGTACGTACCCTAACTCTGTCCCTAATCCAAAGTAGGGCAAGAACTGGATACATGTCAGCCCTCCCACTTAACACCCTAGTTTTCATGAATGGAAAACCTGGAAAAATGAGAGGGTGGGGAGGTGCCACACGATCTCATCCTGGTAAAAGATCAAGGTAACTGAGAGACCAAGACTTCATGGGGCAATACGGTATTCATGCAGAGGTAAATATAGCTATGGCCTGACAGTCTTTCTTTCCTGCTTGTGAACTGAGATAATCGCACTTCCCTAATTCATCGTGAGTGTTGAGAATAAACATAAAAATTCTTGAGGCACATCTTAGCATAAGAACACAACTGTCAGAGGCACAAAAGTTCTACAGAGAATCACAGAATCACAGGGGTTGGAAGGGCCCTGGAGAGCTCCTGGGGTCCAACCCCCCTGCCAAAGCAGCTCCCCAGCTCATATTGCACAGGGCGGCGTCCAGACGGGGCTGGAATCTCTCCAGAGAAGGAGACTCCACACCCCCTGGGCAGCCTGTCCCAGGGCTCCCTCACCCTCACTGGGGAAAAGTTCTTCCCCAGGTTGGTGTGGAACTTCCTGTGCTCCAATTTGCAGCCATTGCCCCTTGTCCTGTCCCCACAGACACTGAAAAGGGGCTGGCCAATTCCCCCTGCATCCCATGTCTAAGATACTTATAAACACTAATTAGGTCCCCCCTTAGTCTTCTTTTCTCCAGGCTGAACAGTCCCAGCTCACTCAGCCTTTCCTCATAGGGGAGATGCTCCAGGCCCCTAATCATCTTCGTAGCCCTTCTCTGGACTCTCTCCAGGAGATCCCTGTCTTTTTTATACCAGAGAGCCCAGAACTGGACACAAGCTATAAGCAAAGCTTTGCTTAGCCTATAGAGTACACGCTCACGGAAGGCTGAGTGTTTCCCAAATGGAACAAAACCACCTTAAAGGCAGAAAACCTCCGGAATACATCCAACAGTAATGGACAACCCCTTCCTTTCCTTCCACAAGTTCTTTTGACCTCCCTGTTTTCCTCTACCAGTCATCTTGACCCAATCCAGCAGCTGAGTTTGAGTAAATACTCTCACACATTTTACCAGCTCAACAAAGCTAGACTTCCTCAAGGCAAGCACAGCTCAGCCTCTTCCTTTCATCCCAGAATCCGAGGTTTAGATGACCCTCTGTGGATAGACAGGGTGAAATCCCTGGGTATACATCAAATAATTCAGAAGTAGAATAAGGATCAGGAACTAAAACCAACTGACTTCTTCTTAGACTCTGAGCTTGGCTCCTTTGTTTTCCAGACCTCTGATAGACCAGTAAATCACTCTTCACTCTGACCACACTGAGACTTGCAGGTTCCTATGCCAAACTTTTCATTCAAAGGAAACTATCCAGGGGGTCAAGACAAAGAAGTGTGTGGTTGTTCTTCCAAAGGACAAGTGAGGTACCATGGTCATTTTTTTAGGTTCTTTTTGTAAAGGATTGCTAATGTTGTAGCAAATTATGGCTTCTAATCTGTGCAGTGCTGCAGCCTCATAGCAAAGGATAAGTCTTAGTGAGCAAGTTGAATCCTTTTGGCAGGTTTATTCACTCATAAGGAATTCCTTTCATTATTTAGTACAAATAGAGATATACCTGCATGAAAGGCTTCTGCTGCTCACATTCATATTTAATGGCTGAGAGCTAGAGCCCTTTGCCTGTCCCACACCACTGTGCAAGGGAGGTTCTCTTGTGAGTCCACGATTTTTCAGAAGAAGGTTGGGTTTACATGCTGAATTGCACTGACAGTCCATCAAATCTTGCCTTTTTCCTCTCAACTCCACTGAGGGAGCGAAAAGAGCTTGCAGCATGCTTGGCTCATCCAGCAAAGCCAAGCACCCCAGGGAGAGACTCCTTCCTGACCTCTACAGTGATTAGATAATGACTTGAAGCATGCGATTTGATTATCCCTCTGTTAGAGCCCTAATGTGCCTCTGAGTCACTGTCCATGAGGGCAGGGAGTGAACTGGGACTGTAGACAGGAATTCTGACGCTCTACTTCAATTCTACCTAGGATTAAGGAGGAAGAAGTAGAGTCCCTGAACATACACACCCTCTGCCCATCCCTGCCCTCTTACAGCAGCCCTACCATGCCACCACTCTCACAGCCCCCACAAGGTTTGGCGCTGAGATCTGAGAAAGACACATGAGGATTACTGCATCTCTCCTCTTGCTCTGTGAAGTAATCTGCACACAATCCAGGGTGTTACACCAGCAACTTCTTACTGTTTTGAGCAAAAGTATGAACTTGGTCCTGCTGCCCAGTGGCAAGAGATGGTATAAAGATGTAGGGTTTTTTCACAGCGTAAAATGATACTCCTTTTCACATCTCTGCTCCGTGTCACTGGCTGGCCCTTTGGTCCCATATTATTGAAGGCTGTGAGAAATAGATGCTGATCATATGCTGTCTGATCCTTCACAGTCATTGCACTGTTAAGTGGTCTTCTCTAACTTATCTGTGTCCTCATAGCTAAATAATCCTCCTTTTCAGGATCTCCCTCACTTATAAACTTCAACAGTCAGTGTGCCTTTTTTCCTCTGATTTTACCCATGCTAAGAAAAGCTGAAGCAGAAGCGTGTGCTCTGATTATGTCCAAGCCAGAAACTGCAAATGCAGAATTCACTAGGGGAAATCACCACAGAATAAACAGATGAATATGGTAACATTTTGCAAGCCTATAAAAAGCTGGGCTGGAACAGAGCGGGCAGGAACTAAAGGGCTGTGTGCCAATCAGGATAGCTGAGGGGTCTGTTAATTTATCCCCCAAGACTTCCTCCTCCCTTAGGTTGTAACTAATAACACAAACTCCTTTTTAATGCCACTAATGCTATTATGCTGGAAAACCCAAACCTGAGGAGGGAAGAGGCAGTGTGTGGCAGCAGACGCCAGCAATCGGCCAAAATCAGAAGCAAAGCATGGCTCCTGGCTATACATATGAGATAAATCTTGACTGCATTTCCATCTGCATCCCCCACACTCTGCTCCCCAAAACCCTCCCAGCACCTCCTCTTCCAAAACCCTGCTCTGCTCACGTTGAAATGATAATTGTTAATTTATTCTGCTTTTCTGGTTGCTGTGCTAACCCGGAGCTTGTGCTGCTTGGTGTCTAAGCAGCTTGTCCTGGGGATATGGTTAAACCTGCCTTTGATCAGCATTTAATCCTTCAAGGTGCTCAGGGGGCTGCAGTTTAGTTTCTATGTGAAAGAAATTAGAAAAGATGGAAAGGAAGGAACAGGACTCTTACTCTTCTCCTTCTCCCTCCAAAAGAAACAGTTATCATGGACTGGGGTGGTTGTTACAGTGGGATGAGAGGCTGTTTCATGGGCCTGGCCCAGATCTGATCAGTGTGAGAAGCGGGAACCCTGGCCATGAGCAACCTAACCTATGTCCACAGGTAGCCCAAACATCTAGGTTATTTTGTTCCTCAGATGAACACAAGCTGCTTGTTAGGGAGAGAAGTTTATCCTCCCTCCCTTCCCTCAAGCCTCCATCAGGCCGGACAAGTACAGGTAGCATTTTTAACAGATGGAAGGCAACTTCTCCAAAGGAGTCTTTCAAAGTAAATAAATAAAAAGTAACTTGCAATTCCTACACAGAGCTAAATATGTATGTCTAGATAAAGCCCTGACTGTGGGGTATAGCCATCTGCAGGGCTGCAGAAGCTGCAGATGGAAAACTAGGGGAGGAGCTGGGGAAGAATGTGAGAAGTCAAGACTAGACTGGATGAAGAAAGGCAACTGATGCCAACTATCCCAGAGACAGCTACTTAGAACATGATTCTGTTACTGTTCTGGGACTGCATCTCTAGGACAACTCCACGCCTAAAATGCCTCAACAACTAAGTCATGTGAGGTCCACATCAATGTACTGCCACTGTGCAGGACCTCCCCAAAGGGGAAAACATACCACCCATTTTAGCAGCTCACAAGAACTTGGCATTTCCAAATCCAAGACCACCACTGTGCCCACTTGTCCCACATATTTTTCATCTCAGACTCACAACATAGATGCCACAGAATAGTACTTCTTGATCTCTCTGTACAGGGAGGTTGTTCATCACAGTGCTCTGGCACACACTTTTTTATTATTAGCTAGATCCTGTCAGCCAAGCTCTTGGTGTCAGGGAAATGAGATATAATACAGCTCTTCTATCTAGGTAAGGTATTTCTTGAGTGCTGATCAATGTAGTTATCTAGGAAATGTATCATCAGGATATTAAACTTGGTTATCGTTCCCCAAGTGCTGTGGTGGGTTACTCAATTTGAGATTAAAGGTATAAATCTAAAAATAAATAAACAGGAGGAGCCATTGCTACTCCTTACATATGGCTCGGTCTAGTAAACCTGTGATGTGCTATAGCTCCTGGATTCTGCCTGTTCTGCAACAAAATTGTTTTGTGCACCTGGGTGAGATGCTTCTTTTTTCTCGGCCTCGGTGATCATCTGATATTTAGTTCCCTTATGAAACTCAATTTTTCAATGAAATGGAATTAAGCATATTGCCCTATTTTGGTAGGATAGCTTCAGCTGGCTCTAGACACGTAAACAGCTGTGAAACTGCAAATAATAATTTATCTCATTTGCACTTGCTTACGGTTAACACTGTTGTAACTCTTTGCATGCTCTTACGTATCTCTGCTCTATAACTGGAATGAAGAATTAGGATTTTAACCTGCCACTCATCACATAACAACGTGCAAGTCACTCACTGCTCGTATCCAGAAAAAAAAATATCTAGCAACTGCTTGTAATTTTGATGTACCAAACAAAGCCCACCTCAGTCTTGCAAATCTTGATGCCATGACACCATACTAAAAGGACAGCCAGATAAATGAGTGGCAAAGAGATTAAAATCTCTTAGCAGCTAAATACGTGACTTGTTCAAATACCAGAGGAGGAACATTTTTCATCTGGTATGTAAAATAAATCAGAAAGATGCCAGCCCCATTTACACAGACATTGAACTCTGTCAAGCACCCTTTTAATCACATTTAAAACATGTGGGAATCATGGATGATACAGAGTTAAACTGGACTCTGGCAGCATTAAAGCAGATTCAGGAGTGACCCTGCAGACAAGAGCTCCCTGCCATGTCTCAGCTGTGGCTGTGCCTTGCTCCAAGGATCACAGCTGCCTCGGGGCAAGCGAGGAGCAGCCCCTTCCTTCCCCCTTCTACTGATCCAAGCCCTCCAGCCTTACAAGGACTCATGCTCTCTCATTTCTGCAGTCCTAAAGAAAACACTGCCCGTGCTCTCCCTTCTCTGCAAATACACAAAGCATTAGTTTTGCTACAGAAAAAAATCACCGCTACCTTTGGTGTGCTAGCAGAAAAGCAAGAGGCACTTGAAAGAGTTAAATCAACTACAAAACCATTTACAACCCCCCTTACCTGGGTTTCAGCTTTCCTCACACATTTTTTTTCCTTCTCAGGCTTTTTCAATATAGAAAAAAATGCATTAAAAAAAAAAAAAAGCCAGCTAGCTCAGCAGGAGCTATATCCTGATTAGAAAAGTTTTGCTTTGGGGGTCGCAGGTTTGGGGGCAGGAGGAAATGAAGCAAATAAATGGTATTAATCTTTTAAACCTGAGAGTTTTAGCTACTGCATTAAAAAGTTGGCAGTGGTATCTTCTAATCCCAAAGCCCAAGCGCAGCGTATTATCCAGCAGACTGCATTCCCACACTTGACACCTCCCTAAAAGCTTTCCCGCATGTGTGCCAGTTTTATCAGCTACCTGGAGGACTAAAAGAGAACTCGCTCACTAATTCCCAACCTTAGAGCAATCCTGCTCTGTTCCTTGAATGGCAGGGTGAATAGGGCACTATCTTTAGAAAGCCTTTGCTTGTTCAGTTGTACCACCTTGCTTTGCTATTAGCCCTGAGCCCAAACCATGCTACTTAGTAGAAGCATCAAAAGCATTCAGTGGCAGTCTAATTCTGCTCTCCTTGCTTTGCCCTGAAGTGTGACTGCCTCTGCTGTGGACCCTGAAACCCGATGAGCAGTTCACAAAAGCATGATGAAACAGTGCAGGCCAAGCCATGATGAAAAAGTCAGTATCCAAGTAAGCCTGCAGGAAGAATTTAAAGAGTTGGGATAAAAATAACAGAATTGGGACACAGCCAGAAATGAGGATTAACACTAGACAACGTCAGTGACAATGAGTGACGAGGATTCCCGGTTGCAAGTCTAATACCAAAAATATCTCCACAAGTAACAACCTGCCCCCTAGCCCCAAGAAGGGTGAGCTCAGTGCTGAAATGCCAGAACTGCCATTTCAGATGACATCTAGGTCCACATAGCCATGTACATGCCTCCAACAGTAACCAGTGTTAGATACCTCGCAATGAAAGGACAGCAAACCCTGTTGCAAGAGGGAACTGATGGAGTCTAGTGGAACAATGGATGTAGTCAGAATAAACAGGCAATATTTCAGACACACACTCTTTCAGGTTAAAAATCTGTGGTGGTTTGACCCTGGCTAGAGGCCAAATGCCCACCAAGCTGCTTGCTCACTCCCAGAGGAGAAACCATCAGGGCCACTGTGAGTTGGGATAAGGACAGTTTACTGCCAAATATCAAAGTGAATACAGAAAAATAATGGCCAGTTACACCAACACCCAGTGCTGACACACAGTACCTTATTGACTTGATGATCACAGAGGGCTCCCCCATGGTAAGAACCGACCCATCCGACATCCCAGCTGCACTCCAACTGTCCTAGAGGCAAAAAACAGCCCCCACCCTGCCCCAACCAGCTGCTTTTATAGGCAAGTGGTGTCACGTGGTGTGGAAAACAGCTCAGCTAACTCAGCTCACCTGGGCTGACTCAGCTCACCTGTGTTGGTTGATTGGGGAGGTCAGCCCTGGCCTGGCCAGAATCAGGACAAAACCGAATCTGTTACAGTCCAGTGTTATCAGCTGATTTACTAACCTTGCTTCATTTACACACTAACACCATTACAGCCACAACAACACTAATAAATACAATCTGCTCTAGTAAGATTTGGGAAGAAGTACTCCTGCACCTCCTCGGTCTCACTGTCCTTGAAACAGCAGGCTCGTTACTAGCAGCAAATGACCTGTCACTCTGCCTTGTCAATGGCCCCTGTGCAGCACAGCCTCCCCACCACCATCTTCTTATTCCCACACCAGAGGGATAAGGAAACACCACCCAGTTAAAAGTAGAATTTGACTGCTTTAGTATAATTAATATTAATGTTTAAGGATTCCAGATCCCCTTCCTTTGCAAGTTCATCCATAAATGCAGTATTTCTCCAGGTCTGCAAGGAACAAGGTATCTGTCCTTTGATCTTGTCCTCTTTTGAGTTACAAAATAAGATTTCATATTAAGATTTGGAGGGAGGAACAAACTGCTTGGAGTTTCAGTGTAGCATTAGAATGTACTGAATGTATCACTTTTCCAAATCACAGCTTCCCTTGGATGCTGTCATGAAAAGGCTGACACACCGGATAGACCAGGGAAGAAATTAGATCATATGCAATCTGTTACTCTGTCTCTTTTTTTTTTTTTTTAAGACACCTGAAGCAGATAAAAAGGAGAGAGAGGGTGTCAGATCCCCACTGGGTATAAGCTGGCATAGCTATGCTACCGTCACTGAGTAGAATGAGTCAATATATTGATACCTACTGAGACGTTATCCTGTGTATCTTAAAAATATTAACACCAGGGTAAACATGAAGTAAAAAGGAAAGGGGCTTTTACCTCTTCTGTTCAGATCTCCAGCCTAATACGAATGTTCGACTTCCCTAACACATGTACCTGTTAAAATGAGCCTGGATGAGTCAGAGTGGCACTGCAGCACCCATCTGCCCTTGCCCACCACCCTCCTTCTCCCAAACACTCATCTTCTGCTGCAGAACACGCCTTGCTCTGCTGCCACACTCCTGTGTCTGGCAAACAGTCCCCTACACCAGAAGAAGAAATAAAAGCAATAGCCTAAGCAGGCTTGTAAGAACCAATCATCTACTATCTATGAACTTTGTAATTTACAGGTAAAATGGTCCACATTCTGCTATTACTGGTATGACCATAAACCTGGAAGACTGCTGTTAAAGACAGCAGAACACAACTGGGATCAGAACCAGTAGTCTTGTATCTGAACTTACAGCATACTTTGGTGTATGTAATGTGCAGTGTCATTTTTTCCTGTGCACGTCGTAGTAGATCATAAACATTATTTAACCTTGGGAAACATCAGAACTTTTTTTCATTAACTATTTCATCAACATCATCCTCTGTGAGGCCAATCCATAACTCATTACTCAGACAGAAGTGTCCAAAAAAAGGATTTAGAGGAAACCACAATCAAGTAATTTGCCATAATGAGAAAAATCCTATGGGATTTATCCATATAACAGCTCAGAGATGGACAATACCGTGTATCTGTGGAGGTACCTTATGCAATTTTTTTGTACAGCACTCTCCTAACTGCAGGAGCCAGTTAAAAAGACAATTTCCATGTTCTGAAAGGCTGGTCTTTACAGCCTGGAACGAAGGATGAAGAGCAGCAGGACTGTCCTCCTCAGATCCCAACACAAACCATACAGCAGAGGCAGGACCTATGCATTGTCCTCCACTGGGGAGTGCAGCTTTCCCAGTTTCACAGAATCATAGAATGGTTAGGGTTCGAAGGGACCTTAAAGCTCAAGTTCCAACTCCCCACCATGGGCAAGGGACACCTCTCACTAGACCAGGCTGCTCAAGGCCCCATCCAATCCGGCCCTGAACACCTCCAAGAAGGGGAATCTACCACCTGCCTGGGCAACCTGTGATTTGGTCCATCAGACGCAGTATTTGGCCTCATAATCTCTCCTAAAACTGGCAGACGCTTATGAACCAGACTGGAGAAACTCGGGGAATCCTCAGCTGTGTCACACAGCAAGAAAAATCACCCAAAAGATTGGACTCCCCCAAAAAGCTCTGGCATGGATGTCATTACTTCTGAAGGGTGGGCTGCAGACAACAGCCTTTGGGGAGTTCTGATGCAGTGGGAAAGTTTAATGAGCTGATATGCTAGGCAAAGGATTAAAACGGTTCTGTATTACAAGTCAGGAATAAACACAAGGTGATTCAACTCAATCCACTTAATGCCTGCTTGTTCCTGTCACACCTGTAAATGCTACTGACTGTCACCTAGAGACGTGCTTCTCTAGGACAAGCACTTTTCCCATCCAAGGAAGGCTCCTTACAGATCTGAAGAACCATCCTGTCCCTCCTCCCCTCCCAGCCTTTGCTTCCCTTGGCAGTGTTCCGATGGAGATTTTCTTAGATAATACAGTTGCTTTAATGTTTTCAAACTAAAGGCTTCTTAAAATGAAAAACAGTCTTTTAAAAACTGCAACATTTTACTTTTCAACATTTAAAATGCTAATTCTTTTATCAAAAATGTTATTGGAACCGTTATCAAAATTATTATAACTGTAGTAAAACCCCTTAGAACATGAAAAACAAATCCATTTTGAACCCTGTGAAACAGAAAAAGCATCAAAACCTCAATTGAAAGGGTAAGTTGGGAAATATTTTCCAGCCCAGCTCTTTAGAGAGGCAGGCAGTTAACTCACTCCTTGCTGCGCTCTCTCCCTCTCCTCTCTCCTCTGCAAATGCAAGCGCTGACATGAGGCTGGCAGGCGTTGCCTTTCAACAGGGACACAACAAAGACTGAATTTTCTACAGCCTGCCAGCCCACCTACCTACAAACCTACCAACCCGTGTTTCTAGGGGCTAGCTATTCACATGCCCACAATTTCACACACCAATTCCAAACTATAAGCTAAAGGACGCTCTGAATGGACTGCTCTACTGGGGCACACTTTGCAGGAGGAGACACCGAATGCTAAGTGGTCCCAACCAAATGCATACAACCACTGCACACATCAGTGGTAACCACCTTGGTCTCTCCCCAGAGCTATTTTAGGTGTAGGAAACAAGCCCAGCGATGGAATTAGAGATCCTACTTGCCTTTCACCTCTAAAATGACACTGCTAGTGAACACCTGCATGGGAAATCAACAACAACAACAAGAAGGGAGAAAGTAAAGCCTTTCCTGAAACACAAATGTAGATCTTTTTGAAGTGAAATGCGGCGCTGTGCAGCTGTCAACAAAAGCCACTGCACTATGATCCTTCCTCTCCCTCTTGTTTAAATTCTCGGTGGGAGCACAGACTTATAGAGGTTCAGTGTAACAACTAAGAGGGTTGTCATGTTTGGTGGAGCCAGTGATGGCTAAATCTCAGTCCCCAGTTAATTGTTTGCTCTTGCCAGCATGGTGAAGTTGAGCATTCCAAATCTCCAGGACAGTCATGTTAATGGAATAAGCAAAAAAGTCAAGTGAGATGCTATCTGAGGCTGCCTGATGAGATTGCAGTTCACAGACAACCCTGGCTTATCTTAGATGATGAACTATCGGGGATAAACAGAATGCATCAAGTCTGTTTCCCCAAGACCTTGACTTGCTAGTGGTAGGGGAATATGAATAACGTCTAGGCAGCTCAATATAGATTAAATGAGGAACTGCATAAAATCATGGTGTTAACAAATATCCACTTTAAAAATATCCCCAAATACCTCATCTGATAACCGTGCAATGCAAAATATTAAGCCTCTGGTATACATTATTTTAGGTCAGGTAAATTAAAGGTAAAAGCAAGGACTCCACTCTAAATATAATGTGCATATGCAGACATATATCATTCTTTCTATGTGGATACTTATAATAATATTTGTCTTCCATATAGCAAAAAAACTACTAGTGTGTATCAAAATGTTTGACAAAGATGGGTTGCTATCAAAATTCCCATACAAAGGAGGAAACTGCAGTAAGTAGGACAATTTGGCTAAGGTTATAAAACCAGAAAACATAAGATCCAGAAACAGATTCTCAGACCCTGCTCTCCTCCAGAATCATAAACACCGAGCTATGTATCAATTATGTAAGCAAGAAACAGTTTGGTAGGAAAGACATAGAAATCTTGCAAAATAAAGACCAAGTATTGTCCCACACATCTGTAATCTCATCACAATTATATATTCCATTTGATAACTGCCACTGAGAAACAAATTTTAAAACATCTAGTTTAGGTATGCAAATCTATAATGTGTAGAGACGTGCAAGGATTATTCATTTATGCAAATGTGACTGTATTATATGCGCCCAAACAAGGTATCGTAATGTACTGTATTAACATATAGTACTGTTTATCCTAAACAATGTATTGCCTAAACAATGAAATGTTTGGGTTTTGAATTTATCAAGCTTTAAACATGGAAAAAAACCCATGGTTTGGTACTTGTCAGTGAAGCTGGGATTGAGCCACAGTTCAGGCTTGCTCCAGTAGCGGGTTACAGGCTGGAATTTTCTGCAGTGCAGAAGTTCACAATGAAATATCTTTATAACAGAATCAACAATACTTTAGCAGTCCACAACCACTGCCACAAACCTACAGGACTGGGTCAGTGTGGCGATTAAAAGAATACTGTGACCTTGTCACGGATGTACAACACTGCTCCATTATCTTTGAATGCCTTTTCTCAGAGTCCAACTGATACCGATTTCAATGTAAAAACTCCCCTGCAATTAAAATCCCAGCTACAGAACCATAATACTACAAGCAGCCAGTTTTAAAGCACAAGACTTGGGGAAATATTTCTCATCTCTCCTGTTGTTCAAGCCATGCAGTATCAAGCAAGAGAGAAATAACAGCAACTATTTTGGGAGCCTTCTAAATGGATTAATGCTCATGTAACCCAGGCTTTCAGAATGGTTCTAATGGCACAGATGTGCGTTTTTGTTTGCATTTGTGTCCAAATCTTTTTGTGACTAGCATTGGTTGAGAATTTTCCACTGAAGGGTAATTTATCAGAAGTAAACTATTTATGGGGATTGTTCTATATTCGTTTTTAAACAAGTTTAGGCATTTAACAAGAAGGCTTCACGTTTCATTGAAAACATGTTTTGTTTGGAAAGCTTAATAAATAAATACTTAATGAAGTTAAAAAATGTCAAAGATTGAAACTCTTGTACTGATGTTGTTATACCAATGATGATCAAAGGATTTAAATTAGGAAGATTTGCCCTTAGTAGAGCAACCAGTATAGAAGAATAAAATGCAAAACATAAGGAACATAAACCCTATTTAGATCTAAAAGTGTAAGGGCAGCTCTCAAAGCTACATGCAGGTTTAGACTAACAGCTCTGAATTTAACATTGTTATCTGATAAATTAGTCAATTTGAGGGAACAGGTTACTGCTACCTGTAGATCTGTGGGAAATGGTACTAGTAATAGTAATATGCTCTCTACCTCAGTGGGATGGAGAGAGAACTAATTATTGCCTATAAGATGCAAAGGAATTCACAGGCAGCAGGATGTATGAAAAAACACAACATACTATACATCAATATTGCTACACTGAGCCCTTGATTTTTAGAGACTAACAGTTACAAATTTGAGTTTCCAAGATCCTCCGTTGAAACTGTTTTCAAGGACTCCCTTGAGGATCAGGGCTGATAGGTTAGAGTGGTTATTTGTGAAAAATGTTCTCCCACTGTTAACTGGATGTTTCTATTTACTGAGTGTCTGTGTGAGTTCCCCATGGTACGTGGCAGGTTTATGATCTTACCAGCTTTGGTTCCATGAGGACCTTTGCATCACTGGATGATTTTGAAGCATTGGTCCATATTCTGGACCACATGCATTAAATCCAAGGCTTTGGATGGTAAAAAGACCTGGTAAAAAGGTTTTTTCACTTTGGTAAAAAGCTAAAGAAACCAGGCCATCTGTGGCTTGGTTTCACTGAATGAATTTTGTTTATGGTGATGAATTTGGCAAGGTTCTTGCAATAGTCTGAAGGCTACAAGCATTTTAGGGAAGGAACTGGTTTTGGGAAAACATCTTTCAATGATGTTATTTTTGCCTAAAAAAGTATAATAGTTTTCTGTTTAAGTTCCTGTATATGCCATTAAGTCTGCCATTAAGTCTGTGTTAGCCATTAATGGCTGTGTTAGTGCACAGAGAAAGGGCTGTAATATTGTTATTCTGCATCAGGTGCCTGGATGTTTCACATCTAGATATGATCTAGCTCCTCTGAGCAGTAGCTGCTGAAAGACTACACTTGGACTGACCCTCTCTGAAATCCCTGGAATAGTAAGCTCAACATTTTCAACATTTTGGGATTCTGTCCCATACCACAGATGGAAAAAAGAAATCTTGAATAATCTAGATGGGACAGCTCTTCATTCTTTGTACACTACTCAACTCACATTATAGGTTACAACAACAGAAGGAAGTCCTTTCTGCTCAGGCCGTAAGTCCCCTGGCATCCCTCTTCTGCTCCTGAGTCTGCCAACGGCTAACAAATACAAGAGATCAATAAAGATTTTCATCTTGGGTTGGCACAACGTATAGGAATGCTCTGCACACAACCACAGCCGAGGCTGACACTGGAACCTGCGGGTCAGAGATACTTCTTTAGGTATGCAGGTACAGACTGTGCTAGCCAGGGAACCGCTGTGACCTCTAGCCAGCCAGGAGCACGGTGCCAGCGCAACAGACTCTCTTGACGCCAAACGTCTCCTGGCTTATAATGGTAAAAGGAAGATCAGGCCGGTTATGCCTCCCAAGCCCCTGAAAAATAAACAAGTACTTCAACTCCCCGTTATCACTTGGGAGCTTAGAGCATGCAGAGGTGAAGCTCGGAGTTGTGTAGAGCTATAGCAGAAGGCAGGGTCAAAACAGAACCCATATCCAGGAGTTGTTGCTATATTCCTTGCTTAGATCACTCTGCCTCTTTCCCCATGGGATATTCGTATCCGAAAGCTGCTCTTCAGGCGGCTTACATTGATTTAGATTAAGGCACTGAATAGAAAGGACTTACTTCTATGTACGACAGACTGTAACTGAAACACTGAGTACATGGCAGCTGCTGTTTGAAAGTGGACACAACAGGCTCAATGTCTGTGCAGTTTGGAGGCAGAAGAGAAACCATTTCTGGCAGCATTTAGCATGGCGGAGGTTGTTTCTACCACACACAAATGCAGCTTTTCTGCAAAGCAACGTATAGCCTCTCTCTCACACACACACGTGTTATTTCCAGTCCTCAGAAGTCCCTGATGCAGGTTGCCCACAAACAGTAAGTATTTGAGACACATTAGACTCAAGGTACGTGACTGGATTAATCATAACAGCCAGCACTCCTTGATTGCGTCAGACTAAATGTGTGTGTGTGTGCTTCCTCCCACTGCACACACATTTCTGAGGGCAAATCCTAGACAGAACCACAGCCATGCCCCCGGGTAAAAGCAATGCAAAAGGTGCAGTGGACCAGACGTCACCAGTGCCAGGTTGTACTGTCAGGTTTGACTTTGTACACAGCTGCACTCAGATGCCTAAACTCTCTCAACCTCCAAAGCCTGTTAATTAGACACCCTGATGGCCTGAAGTGACAGAAAGCAGCAAGCCCAGGGACGTCAGCGGAACTTGGGCTGTTTAAATGTGGTGACAGTTTCTGACTCAGCATACTGCTTTCCCCCTCCATTTTCTCATCTCAGAACAAGAAACACAAAAACTGGTTGCTTGCCCTCTATCAGTGCCCTGATGCTCCAAGAAGCTACATAAAATGCTTTGAGATAGCAATGTAAAAATAGCTAAGCAAAAGTTAGCATAAGACAGACTTATTAATAAAGAATGGCATGAGAAATTATGATAGCTAAGATAAAACTGCAACGAGTCTCCTTCTCAGTTCCCTATAGCATAAGGTGATCACCATTTGTGAGGGCAAGGAAAAAACTCACAACCCTCCCTTGGGATATACAATTTAACGTATCAAAGGGGTTATTTCTGTCCATCTGTAGCATCTGGCACTGGCCACAGCCAGAGACAGAATACCAGACCAGATGGACCAATGTGTATGGAAATTCTTATCATCTTCTGTGATTAATTTCTTCCTTCAGGTTGGATATGTCTCTTCTAATTGTGTATCAACATCTAACCAAAATTGGTGCTGACATGTCATTGATTGTACTGTGAGTATATCTGCAGCTCAGCATTCTGGGACGGTTTAGTCCCTCGCTTACCTCAACTCTAATGTGGGATTTCTTTATCAGTGAATTTCCACATTCACTCGTACATTTTCCAGGCCTTGTCCTCAGAGATTACCAACAAAATCCATGACTCAACTGTAATTTGAACCAAAAATCTTTTTTAGTTCCTGAATCTTTGCCTCTGTAAGACTGTAGCCTATGAGACTGTAGACTGTAAGACTCCAAATGATTTTCTAATAGTACAGTCTTGTCCATGACATTATAGAGCCTAGGCTTGCATGGCAGGCAAGGTCTCATTTCCAGACCTGAGGAGCAAAGAATGATGTAAACAGCAAAGATAACAGAAACACTTATCTTTTATGAGAGCATGTTTTGTTTTGGCTTTTTTTGTTGTTTGAGGATCATATAAGTAATAAGAATAATTTTAAAATTTTATAATTATTCATAAATAATTTTATAAATCCTTGGAAACAATTTGCACAGTATCACAAAATTATGACATTGAATTGTCATGTCACATCAGCAATTCTGTTCCCATGCTTTAAACTTCTTGACTAACTGGGACTTCTGTAAACAACTACTTTGACTTCATCTACGTGAAGGCCAGAGACTGAATCAGCCTCTCTAGAAGTTGCCCTTGAATCCAGGAACCCAGAAATGTTACAGAAAAGGGTTGCTGTAGGATAGTCGCTCAGGCTGTGAAATGGGATAAAAGAAGAAGAAAAGTGCTCCTGCAGATATGACTGCTTTGTCTTTACTCAGTATTCATAGGTAAATAGTCTCCACGCACAGCCCCCCCAGCCCTTTCTTGAATCTGAACTCAGCTTCCCTATGGACATGAATTACACATCATCCTAAACCTCAGCAGAAATGTGAAAAACAGATACTGCTTCTGAAGAGAAGCGAGCTTCCCCGAGGAGAAATACTACACGTATCCTTCTGTACACATGCAGGGTGCCCCAACAAAAATGCCCACTGTTGAGACACTGCATCTGAACAAACTGCTCCTCTCCATCTCCTGTTGTGTATCAGGGGAGCGTGCAGCCCCAGGCTGCGCTACAGCCCAGCCTTTACCTGGGCCCGTCCCAGTGACCTTCTTAGTAACACAAATAAAGCATTCCACAGCTCTTCCCATGCTGAGCACCATCAGAATCCAACTCTTTCTCACTCCACAATTTTATTTTTTTTTAAAAGTGCCTTAACCCTTTAGACTGGCAGATAAGAAGCTAAATTAGTAATGTCTCATTCTAAATACTGGCAATAAGAATATCAAGAACACAAGCAATGTCTGTAAAAATAATAATAAAAAAGAAGCTAAATGGGTGTTTCAATCATCACAGAAAGTGGACTTGTAAAAATATATGGAATACTTTGAAGTCTAAGTCCAAGGTCAGAAAAGTATGTGGCTAAAAGACAACTGTAAATTGAACATCAGCAGCAGGGAGCTCTGGTGGGCAAGTTGTGGACCCGAAAGACTTCTGCGGAACACGCTGAACCTCCTCAGCTCGCACCAAGAGGAGTCAACAGGGCAGCCCTGCTCCTGAGCTCTGATACTGCTCCCTCCTTTCCTGTTTCTTCAGTGTATTTTTATCTCCAGCTTCAAATTGTCCATGTCTTTTGTCGAGAACTACTTGGATCTTTAACGGTTCTTCTGATAATCCTCGTCTCCTTTACTTCTGATAAAACAGAAAGAAAGAATGGGAATTGTATCCTTGACTGATTTACACTCCAGCTTAATTTCCATCTTCTGCCTCTTCTCTCCTTCCCCTCTTCTTTCCCCTACTAGCTGAAATCACCTTGATAATTTTGTTCACAATTCTTGGTAAAATGAATTGATTGAACAGTTGGAGACAAGATCTAACTGGTGACAGAAGCAGAAGACAGTCAACAGGGACACTGGAAAAAGGAGGCTGGGGTGATGTGGTCAGCTCTTTGGGTCACTGAATTGAAAAATGCCCCTGGATTTCTGGAACCAGTGAAGAGAAATGCATGCCTCTAATGCTTCTTGAAGCAGTAAACGAAACGGTCACCAGCAGCAGAGAATTACTCGCTCTCAGAAAGATACGACTGCAACAAACGACTGCATCCAACCACACAGCCCAGCCATTCCCCGTCTTTCTGACACTGTATTCTTGGGATGAGGATCAATATTTCTTCGCAGAACTGACTGCATAAAAGGCACCAGTCCTTCTCAGGGTATCACAGGGATGAATTCCCAGGACTTAATCCAAACACTGTACCAGGAGACATAGCGCTGGGATGGTCCCTAAATTCAAAGGGCCAAATATGCTGGCTGAAGTTTGAAAACATCTTTCCAGTAAGCTGGGAAAGAATAAGAACGATATAGTGCTCTTCTTTTCAGATGGGTTATGTCAGGATCTAAAGAGATTTTAAATACTCATCACATTTCTGCACTACAGCATAGTGCAGCAAACATCTGGCAAGGTATGATGCGCCCCTAAAATTCAGCAGGCAGTATGTCAAGCTAAGCCAGTGGCAAAGCTAGGGAAAAAAATGGGTTCTTGTCCTCAGTTCTGCTCAGTGCTGCTGCCGAGGACAAACCTCTTCCACACTACCCATTGCCAAGTAGGATATGGCATCACTAACAGAAGTTCTCACTGAGGAATACACAAAAGGCGCAGGTTTTCACCATTTCATCAGCTACCAAGTATTAATTAGTCCAGGAGGGGAGGCTGCTCATTTTGCCAGTGTACATTTTCCTGATGACCGGGCCAGGAAAAGGAGCCTGAGTCTGTGGCTTGTTAAGTAGAAACCAACCTGTCTGGGATAACAATTACTTGAAATGAAATAAGCTTAGATATGCACTACTAGCATTCATCTGAACAGAATTTGTCATCCCAATCTTTGGTTACAATAAGTTTTCATTTTTTCTTAAGACAATACACACCAATTCTGGAGGGGAGGCATCCCATCACCTTACTCTGCTCCAGGCTCCTACAAGCCTGGCATGTTCATAGTGCTCAGTGTCAGAAAAACAGTTCGCCAGGTAAAGGGATGCTTGCAGGGCACAGACAATTTTTCTCTAGATTCTCCATGGGGAAGAAAAAAAAAAAGTTTGAAAAAGAGATACTAAGAATTCTCTGCTCTGATTCATTTCTTCAAGCCTGTATAAGGTGCTGAATACATTTCTCAAGGAAAATTAATTTCTTTGCCTTTTCCTTGCTTCTAATGAACTGCCTCTGAATGCATGAGGGCACAGGAAGGAGAGCAGACTCCATGGTGAGATAATAAAAAGTGAAAAGGCATTCAAAGCCATCAGTAGCTTGCAAACCTACACTGACAGAAATATTCTGGACTGCAGATGGGAGCATGATCAGGAAAACGGGATAGCTTTGGCATTCTTTACCTAACTGCAAAGAAAATACGATACTGGGGAAGCAGGGGGTCCTCCTGCAATCCTACAGAGAGGTTACAGAGCAGATGGCTAGATATAGGCCACATAAACTAAAGATTTCTCTAGGTCCTGTTGAGGCCACCAGCATTCTTAAACACCACACTCAGTGGACCTCAGGGAATGACAAAGTCTTCTGTGAAAGTCCAGGTCATCATAATTATCAGTAGCGTCATCAAACTGTGAGGAAAGCTTAGATGGGCTACTGTTAGACAAGTAAAATCAAGAATAACAAAAGAAGGAAAGAGGAAAATGTCAGGTTTTTTACTTACTTTTTCCACTTTCACCTCACCAGATACTAAAAGACCTACAGCGTTTGTAGGTCAGAAAATGTGTCTGTGTAACTACAAGCTCCAACAGTCTTTACAGTGAAACTGTCTCAGATGATCACTGTAACTCAGGGAAGTTACAAAAGATGAAGTACAAGAAGCTCAGAGGTTTTAATCCAATAAACACAGGGATTCCTGGGCGTTCAACCAGACAGTGAGAATCTTTCCAGATTAGACAGTCAAGTGGAGACACTGACAGAGCCCATTTTCTATGTATAGTTCAGGCAGCGTATTAACTGAATCAAAATGAATCAGGCCTTTAAAAATTATTATCCTTTGATTGAAAGTCGCTTGCATTTCTTCAACAGCTTCAGGTCGATTCTTCTTTTAGTCCAATGTCGTCACTTGCCCTGCAGAAGGCAGGCAGATCTCAAACCACCTTGCAAAATTTGCTAGCCCATGTTCATGCTTATGATGCCAGTTTTCCTGCTCAACAAAATGAGCAGCACTGGAAGCTTTCCATTTTAATAGAACACTGGTAGCCTTGGCTTCTCTAAAGCCATATTTATGTACGTTCTGTGAGAGAAGGAGAAACACTGTCAATGACCAGTGTGGTTAATACACAGTTGTCTACTGTGTGTTTTCTTCCTCAACCACCTGTAACTGCCTTCCCTATACGATTTGGGAGGTTTCCATACATCTGCTGCTTTGCCCTCATGTCTTGATGGTTTGAAGCCTTCACCAGCAGTGGAGGACACTTGTGCACCAAAACATCTGGTAGCTGAAACAGCAAATGTGCAGAACCAGACAGACAGAAACATTTCCAGACATCATCTCTGTAACATCTCCACTGGCTGGGGTCATTAAGCAAACCAGCTGGAGCAGGAGCAGCAGGCTGCTGTAACTGCAGGATCCAGCTGCCACAGGGAGTCATGAAAACTCTCACTGGGCCATGCAGATGATGAGCAAGGCACGAAAGGGCTCAGCAAACATGTCCAGATGTTCAGTTGATGTCATCCAGCATGGTGTTAAAGGTGAAACTACTGGAAAAAACCAAACTTCACTTCCTCTCCTCTAGCACTAATTCGATCTGCTTAATGTAGATATGCTGAGATTTTTTTAAATTCAAAACTGTGTTCCAAGGACAGCACAGAGCCAGATTTACTCTGCAGTTGCTAGAAGGAACCTGGCCTGCTGACCAAACAGGTGAGTCAGCCTGATGGCACTCTCTTCCGGAGACCTCCAGAAAACAAAGTCTTCCCTGATTCTTCACCATGTGGCATTCACAGAATAAGCAAAGGGTCTTTTTTTAGCAACATCTTACGTCTTTCTGATTCATTCACCCTGTCCCCTTGAGCTTCTGCAGACACAAGGTCCTCTGTAGACTGTGAAATACTTTCCACTTTCCTGGTCTCCATAATCAAGAATGCAAAGAGATGAAAGGTACAAAAACTAAGGAGTAATAAAGTAAATCTAGCACTGGATCCATTTAGTAATGTCCTTTATCAGCCTGCTATTCACGCTTAGCAACCACTATAGCTCACACCAACTTCATTTTCATTTTAATACACCATACAGAAAAGCAGCCTAAATATACATCCCCAGATCTAAAGCGTATAATCTGTAAACTACAGGAACAGGCAGATCATTTCCATTAGTTTCTTATGTAGCAAAAACCACAATTTACACCCAAAGCATATAATTATATTCAAATTCTAAAAGACAGTGTCGGAAGTACTTTAAATTCATAGTTTGGGGGAAAGTCACTCAGGGGTATAAGTAGTTATGTTTTAATGTGCAAAAACAACACACACACAGAGCACAAGAGAAGTAATTTGCAAGAGTGGCGAGGGAGCCGTGGCGAATTGCAGGCCCCTGGCTCTGGCGGCTGCCTGGAATCGGCACAGCCAGCACTCCAGCCAAAAACCTCTCCTGCTCCAAGAAACACCAAGGCCAGTGTTGGGCACTACAGCCTGTCCAGGATTTAAAGCATGGAGGGAAAACACTAACGGGATCTCTGTCCAGGATTTGAAGGTGTCTTGCTTGTCCTTGAAGGACAGATCGAAGCAGGCTGCTCTTTTAGGCTGCTCAGAGATCTAAAGCCCAAGAGAACTACTGAGATTTCATACACTTCTGTGGCTGCCTGCCAGAGATCTCAAAGCACACCGGTGCACCAGGACTATTCACCTCACCTAGGAGATAAATGGGGTTTTTCTTCATTTCCCAGATGAAGAAAAGTCAGGAAGAGAGTTAATGTTTCACCAAGGCCATACAACAACTCAGTGCCTCTGGTCAACAGTGAGTTGTCTTGTGCGCAGAGGTTACAGAGAAGACATGAAAAACACCTTTTTCTCTCTAAAGCAAGTGACCTTTCATAGTTATCAAAGCCTACCAGAACAACAGAAATGCAAAGTCAAGAAGAGTCTTCCAGCCAGCACAGGACAGTCCTCCTGGGCAACTACACAGAGAGCCAGCCTTAAGGCACAGCACATGGAAATGGAGAGAATAGAAGAATGGTCACCTTGTGTACTTCCCAGACAAAACTTCAGTTGCCTGCACTTACAAGCTGGAAACTATCCTGCTCTTGTTAGTATTCCCACCCTAGATGACCTAGGTATTTTTTTCCCTGCCTCTAGTGAGACCTGCGTAGGGAATTCAGAGTTTCCAACTGCACAGTATGTGATAACCCAGTGACTGCTGCAACATTGCTGAAGCCTGTATTTTCATGCCATGGCAAAAGAAGGGGAAAAAAAAAAACCAACCAAAAAAACCCCCAAAAAAACCAAACAAGGAAAACTGGCCCACATCTTTAAGAAAAAAAAAATCCATTTTTTAAACTGTAGAAATATTACAAAAAAGCTCCATTCTCTTTCTGCAGCGCTCTGACTGCACAGCCTGTGTCACACAACCCAATATTCTTTACAACTTCAATGCTGGTACAAGGCATACAGCAGGATCCTTCATCTGTCTTTGAAATGCAGTCACCTCTGCAGTAGAATGTGGCAGATGCTTGACAAGTCAGGGCTGTATTACCCAAAAGCAGAATGACAGGGAGAAGAAGAAACCTCTCTCTAGTCTAAACTGCAAAGGAAAGGTAAGGAGGAAGAAAGTCCTGATGTAATTCTGACTCAGGACTAGCATTCCCACCTTTGCAGAACGTGCTGTGGGATACTGAGCAAGCACAACGTAGCTATCAGAAGGGGGTTTCCTTAAACATGTCTTAAGAGATTGTACCTTCAGCAGCACAGGTCTGAGCAATGTTTCAGAGCACAGAGTCATATTAAATCAGAGTTACAGGGTTCAACAATGACATGAGGTTTCTTATGTCCCAGATCTCTTAAGATCACTGGGATCTCCCAGGATCAAGTACCAGGAGAACAGACTTAAGCTTCAATTTTGCAGATCAACACGAGCTATTCCAGGCTGGGAACAGTTAATACTGTGCACAGAATACAAAGTCAAAGCACCCGATCAGAAACTGTTTAACATAAAACTACAGAAAGAGTAAGTCAAATAGTAACCTGATTTTGAGGAAACAGCCTCTGCACACACCAGAATTTTCCTGCATTCAACTACCAAACACTGTGCTCCGGAAACTCAGCCTCAGCACAGAGGGGCAAAGCTCAGCTACAATCACTTAAAACTACAAGGGAATCGTGAGTTTGGATGCTTAGATTTCTTGAGAGCCAACTTGAGAAAAATTTAAGCAGAGTTCCTCTTTTTTTTAAAAATATTAGTCATTGTCAGTGCTCTGAGAAGGGGATGTAAACATTCAGGCACACAGAACCACCAGTCTTTGCAAAAAAAAAAAAAGAAAGGCTTCATTGTTGACAGGAGACTAGAGGCGAGCCACAGAAAGTAGACTGGCTTCTAGCTTTTCACCTTTGCAGAACTTAACTGCAACCCTAATTTCAGCTCTGAATGAAGTTAATTTTACTGGATCACTGACTGCTCTGTATAGAATGATTTCTTCCCTTTTGTTAGAGCTACCAACCTTTGCTCAAAGTAATCTCCTTGTGATGGAGGAACAGGGAAGGTCCTGCTCGGTACTGGGGAACGAGCAGTGCCAAGGACTGGGAATTGGTTTTCTATTTTGTAGAAAAGGAAGGTGTGCAGTAACAAAGACATTTGAGATGAGGAATTGGTCACACTGGAGCAGCAACAACGAGTAGGACCTACTATGTATTTTAAAGAGGGTATTCTGTCAGAGCTGTGCGCAGCAAGCTGTGACACTGGTTTGCAGAATATCTACCTATTTTATGGAAACACTCTTGAGCTGTCCAAGCATTCATTCTCATTTCCTAATTTTAAAAAAGACACAGGGATGGAAATGCTTCGTGTAAATGACAGAACTTCTAAGAATTGACTAAAGCCTGAGAGTTACACCTACCAGATCTGGTGACTGCTCACTGCCAGTCCTCCTGACAAGCCTTCACTTTTTACTGTGGCTTGTGCAACAGCCTGAGCAAGCCTACTCCCCACAAAGTGAAAACCAAAAGAGAAACGCCCCCACCACCACTGCTGCTCCCATAGCTGCCCCTACACAGCCACGCTCTGAGGGCTGGGCAATCTGCACAAGGCATCACGCGCCCTCTGTGCACCCCTGCTCACCATCCAGGAAGGGGGGGACAGAGAAAAAAACAGCCAGAGGACAAAAGAAGGAACCGAATTAATTAATTCATTGCTAAGACAAAACACACACAAATCTCTTCATTTTATCTGTCAACTAGAGGCATGCATTATTCATCCGCTGAGGCCGATGAGGATGTGGAAAGAGGGGCTGTGAAGCCACTGCTGCAAGCTCCAGTCAGGCAGCTGACCCAGCTGGGTGCTAAATAGCTTCGGGGAGGCAGGAGGATCCAGCACATGTGGACTTTCGATAAACACAGCCCCAACTTTGTTCCACGGGTTGGCTTTTCTTCCTCCCTCTATCCCACAAGCTCTCAGTGAAACTAAGGGGAATCATGGCTTTCCTTTCCTACTGTTTGGGAAGATGCTGCCAGTAGACAAAGGTCCTCACATGGAAAAAAGATTTCTTTTGTGACTTGCAGACATCCCCTGTGCAGCCAGGCTAACTCCCTGCTCACAGGGAGGTAAAGCTGTTACAAAGACTTTCTCCTTGAGAAGTTGCGCTGTGCCATGTTTTACATTTGCAGGTTGCAGCTCAACTACCAGAAAGCACCAGCTCGATGACTTCACAATTAACTGGTAACACCAGCACAGTAATGACAGCCAGATCTGGGCCCACTCCTGCTCAAGTTAAGCCGTGGGAAGTTTTTCCACTGATTTTAAAGGAGCACTGAACACAGACTCCAAGGAAGCGTCCACTGCTTGTGAAGCGTTTTACTTTTCCTCTGTACTAGATACTAATCTGCTTCTTCAAACAGATTGAAATCCGCTGGGATGTAGAAGAAAAAAGGAAAAATACAGATAAATAGAAGACTAAGCCCCGGTGGTCAGCACTGTGGGACTGGGAAGCAACACCGCAGGGTGGCCAGCATCCTGACCTGATTCCTTCAGAAACCAGTATGAAAGTACCAACCAAGTAGGGCAGGAGTCAGTATGAATTTTTTATTTCACTCCTGCAAAAATTTAAAAATCAAAATCCCAGGCTGGGGTCTGACTCCTCAACACTGTCACAAATCCAAATCCCAAGGGCCCCTGTCGTGAAAGAAAACACAAAAATAAACCATACATGTGTTTACAAGACCAGCTGTCTTTGTGGTCTCTTTTCCCCCTCTCACTCGTGGCCAAAGGGGGTTTCCATGCCAGCTTTGCTACATGGCACAATTAGGAAGGGGGAAAAAAAAAAATCTCAGGCTGGCTTATGTACCAGACTGAGCTGCCCAAGCTCTCCATTTCCCCTGATTCCTCACCACAATGAGGGCACAGGAAAAATGCCTGTCTCCCACTGAAGTTGATAACAGCTTTTGCTCAGGGCTCTTAAATGAGGCTTTGCTGGGCTTTCAGGGGAGATGGAAAAGTCATCAAGGAGAAAAGAACTATCATTTCTTGACCAGGAAACACACTGTGGACTCTCCCTCAGACTAGCGCCTGTCTTTCACACCAAGGCTAACCACTACCACATCTTGCGACATCCCTCTCTCCTTTCCTCACAAGTGACCTATGAGCCAGACCTTGCTATCCCCTTCCATCATAGGAGCACTCAGCTACAAAGCACATCTTTGCAGGACCAGAAGAAGAACCAGTATCGGAAATGAGGGAAAAGACTGCTTGGAAGGAGGGGGGAAGGGAGGGGAGAGCCCTGGGACAGTTGGTTGAGATGCCGCATGACATGGCTGCAGTAGGCGCCAAGAGGATGTGCTGGCAGGGCTTTGTCAGGGTTATGGGGATATTAAAACCTGGCGTGTCACGGCTAAGCTCTCAGATGACCAGCAGAGCAGTCTGAAGAGTTCAAATGGCACAGCACTGAATGGACCTCCAATTAAGGCTATAGGTACGCTGGCGGAGTTGTAGAAGGAGCTCAGTATTACTGGTCTGAGCCGAGGGGTACTGGAGAGGGAATGGCTCAGGAACAAAGCCAGGAGGCAGATGCTACGGGTCAGAACTGAGCACCAGCAGAGCAGGGCTGCACTAGCAGAAAGTGCTTTGGCAGAGCTGCTGGAGGGCAGGGGAAGAGGGTGGCTGGGAGCACTGCAGGGCAGGTTGCTCGTACTCTGGCGGTGGGGAGAGGGGAGCCCAGGGCACTGCAGAACAGCACCGCGCTGCAGAGGTGAGGACTCAGGACTGAAACGGTGCTGGATGAAACGGGTTGAGCTGGAGGTGTGCAGCCAGTTCTGCAGACAAAAGTGGCAGCATCCTGTCAGCCTATCAATCTCCCACTTGTACCCCAAAGTTCACATCCACCCCAAAAAGCGAGAGAAAGATGTTCAGGCCCCACACAGGAAGGGAACCAGTGCCATGCTAGACATCAAGACCATCTGTTAAGTACCACCCATGTGAAACTCAGTTATGGGTTATTAATCATTAACAGCGGGAGCTGTGTTATTTGCAGCAATACTCAAGGACCATGTGACAGAGTTCCTATTGTGCTAAAGTGAGGTATATGGGGAATCAACCAGTCCCTGCTCCAAAGGGTTTCCAACAGGAACAGTTAAAGGAAAAGCAAGCTGGGAGGGAAAAGACAGAGATGGGTACACAGACTTTAGTCACCTTTTCAGTTTATCACTACCTTTGCCTAAAAGGTGGGGGAGCAGAGTTGCTGCAGGATGCACATCTTGGCCAGACCTGACCCTGACCTGCAGCAGTGGAGAGAAAGGACCAGGGTCTGCCTGCCTCTCCCAGCTGATACGGCTAAGGCAAAAATCCGAAGGACACAGGACAGAGGAGAGGGGAAGGTGGAGATGAGGGAGAGCTCCCGTGTCAACCAGGCCTGGGCCGACTCCTCCAAGGATGGGCAGATCGAGGACAGCTGAACAAGACACAGTGCTGGTCCAGCTGCTGAGCATTGCTCAGCATTTCAGGGGCAGGATGCTGGTGGGTTACCCCCCGCCAACAGACACTCACCCTTCCCCCTTCCCTTAGCGTTCTTCAGACACACACACACACACCCTTCCCCTTCTTCCTTGCTGCCTGCCAGAGTGGAAACCCACTCATTATTTCCTGTCCCTGTATTTCCCGGGAAGCCAGGCACCAAACAGCGAGCTGGGAGCAGGGGTAAGGAGACCTCCCCGTTTCCTTTGTACACCCCGATCCACCCGACAACTTCACCAAGGAAGGCTGCCAGGCAGCGAGCAAGCAGGCGGGGCAGGGGAGAAGCCGTGACAGGCGCCTGCCCCCAGCCCCCGGCCGGCCCTTCCGCAGCGGGGCATCCCGCAAGACCGGGGTGGCCAGCACGGAAGATGTGCTGCTGCAAAGGACCGTGTCAGCCGGTACGACTCTGCTGGGGTCAGAAGCCAGGGAGCTGTTCGTGATGCCCTCTCGGAGGAGCCCCAGTCCCAGCGGGTTGGGACCGGACGCCCCTCCACCTGCCCCGAGGTGTTTGGCGCTGCCGCCTGGCATGGAGCGGCCCGAGCCCGGCCTGGCCCCGCCAGCCCCCACCCTCCGTCCTGCCCGACCACTCCGGCGGGGGAAGTTGGCTCTGGAAGCGGCCAGTCCTCAGCCCTGGGCTCTGCTCGGGGAGGGGTCAGGGGAGGAGAGGAGGGTTAATGGAGAAGGGAGGTAACGGTAGAAATACGAGGGGCTGGGAAGATTCCCCCCCTCCCCCGGAGGTGCAGCCATCGCCCCTGTTCCCCCTCTGCTACTCCAGCTGCTCTGAAAAAAGGTTAGAAAGAAACAAGAGTGGGAACCCACCGTGTCCTCCTCGGAGGGAGACAGGGGAGCGGTAGATAGAGATAGGCACAGAGTGGTGCTTGCTGCCGTGGAAGTGATGCTCATACTGAGCCTGAGATACAGACGAGGAAGAGGAGGCAGAAGAAGCCACGTTAGAGGAACTCCACACAGAGCTGACGATACATCCCCAAAAGAGGGAGCACATCCACAGGGTCCAGACGGGGCGGCGTCCCGGGCAAATGCTGGGGTCTATTCTCAGGTGCATGGTCAAGGCACAGGACACCTACAGACGGGCAGTCTGAATTCCAGCCAGGGAGAGAGGATAAGGTTCATGATGCCAGGGGACCCATGCTAGCAGAAAGGAGAGTCGCTTCCGAGGCTCTAGGGCGTGCGTGTGTGTTCAAGAGGCGAAGAGACAGTATGTGTCTGTGCGAGAGAGCGAGTGCTGGAAGGGAAGGGGAGGGAAGGGGGAAGGTTAGTAACCACACGGAAGAACAAGACGCGGCGTTTCCCAGGGCTGGATCTACTGTGCCAGGAACCCCGCGGCCGTACCGAGCCTCCAGGAGAGCGCAGGAAAGCCGCACATGTCAGCGCGAGGGTCCTGGAGCTTGCACTTGTCAGGATCCTCCAGGATCACGGGGTCCTTGAGGACTTTTCCCTGCCTGCGATCCCTGTCTCTCACTTTGCTGAGAGGGAACTACTGAAAACGAAAAAGAAGAAATAAGCCAGAGACCCCAGGTAAATTTTTGATTATTATTTTTTTTTTATCCCAATTCCAGGGGGGTTCTGTTGCTTCTCCACTGGCAAGTGTTGCAATGCAGAACTGCTAGGCACACGCACACGCGCGCACACACACACGAGATGTGGGTTGTTATCCTCCTTCCACCGGATCCAGGCGACCGAGGGCTCAAG
>VZTU01009188.1:174810-205018 GCA_013400835.1 Zapornia atra
CCGCAGGTGCCGACGCTGCTGCCGACCGTGGGAAACACTCCGACCTCTAGAATTGTTCGCAAAGGAGTTTCCAGCGCTGCCCCGGCGGAGCGGAGCGCCTCGCCCCGCACCGGGGAACCAGCGCCCGCGGGCGGGGGCAAGCGGCGGCGGCTGCTCGCTCCGCGCTGCCCATGGGGAAACGCGCGGGGACGGGACATGCCCGCTTCCCACGGGCACCTCCGCTCGCACCGCGCTCTCGCTCTGCCGTGCAGGGGCGGCCCTTCTCGGCGCAGAGCCGGGGGAGTCGCGGGGGCAGGAGCCCGGCCGGGACGCGGGAGCGGGCGGGCTCTCGGCGACGCCCCGGGGACGCGCTCCGTGAACAGCGACACCCCCCTCCCTCCTACCCTCCGCCCGGTCCTAGCGCTGCGGCCGCAGCTGCACAGGAGCAAAGCGAGAACCGGGAATGACCGCGCTCGTTAACACTCCAGTCTGCCTTTATCTCTCTATCGGTCTATCTAATGCTCCTACTACAACAGGCTAAGTCCAAAGCCATGAGTCCTTAGAGAGTGAGGACTGCAGCCAGAGTTTGTAGGCATAAATTAATAATTACGGTAGTATTATCTAGTAATCTATTGGCTATCAATTTGAACGCTGGGGGACCCTGGCACCAACCGTGAAGCGACTTAGCGAGATCACTGAGTCAGTAAGGAGCATTGGAGAAGGAGCCGGCCAGCCCCAGGACTCACCTTGCATTGCACTGCCTCCCCTTCCTTCCCTTACTCATCCAAACCAGAATAAATTGTTTATGACTGTAAGTTTTCTTGGTTTTCCCCTCTAGACCCAAAGCTGTAGGTGCACACACACCACAGAAACCGTCTTTGCTCGTTTCCTCAGTATTTCCCTAACGGAGATGCAATGTTTTCAGTCATTGATCTCCATTTGGTACAGCACATCAGTTAGCTTGTAACAATCAGCCCAAGTTACACAACTAGAACCTCTAGCTGAGCCTGATATACTTCTAATTTATTTCCTAGTAACTTACGTTATAGCATAAGTGATCTAAATTGGGCAAGAGCAGGCAGAAACACTTGTGTTTTGCTGGGCTTAATCAATGATTTGTGGATGGTAAAGCTGAAAAGCAAGAATATTACTTTCAAATTTATCCAACATCTGCCACCCAAGAATCTCAGAGTACTTTAAAATCTTTTATTAATGAAGCCATTCAACAGCTTTAGGTATTACTTTGTCGTTCTGCAGATAAGGAAACAGGCTCAGAGGCGTCAAGCCAGTGAGTGACTGATAGACATGAGAACAGAGCAGAACAAAACGCCAGTTCCTCCATTCTAACCAGAACATGCTGTTAGCATAAACATTTGACTGATCTGGTGGCCATTTGTTAGCTTTAAAGTGTGAATATCAGACTTCCTCACAGCCAGAGACAGGGGTGAATAACCTGTGGTGCAGGTGCCTGCTCGCTGGCAGTTTTGCAGCGCTATGCACAGGGCACAGAGCAGTTTTAGCTGCACGACAACTGTTATTGGCTCTGAGTTTTGTTGAGGAAACTAGAATTGGTGTCATATATATGGCAGGTTACCCAGAAGGATCCTGTCTATGAAAAGAAGCCTTGGGAGAGGAGGGGGAACACACCCTGTCAATATCACTCTTGAAAGTCTGCTGACCCATGAAGCTGCTGGCATCCACCTTGAATCCCTCCCAGCCAAAGTCCTGACCTTGACCCAGTCCACAGAAAAAGTACTCTGAAATATTTGTTGTGTAGTTAAACTTCACGGGGCTTGATGTAGGGGAAAGGATGCCTACTAAATACACATCACTGAATAGTTTATTTGTAAAATATAGGAAATCTGTTCTGAATAAATTTCAGACCCAACCAGTCATCAATAATGCAACAAAGATCTGCCTCTCGTTATTTAACTTTCTTTTTCTCTGGCTACAGCATTATGAAAAGGACAGAGTATATCATACATTACAGGATCAATCACAAAATGGGACTCTAGATCTAAACATTGAGGACTCGGTTCTGCCTCTCTAGAAGGCAATGGGAGAAAATGGACGTGTTTTAGAAAGCACAATTCTACAGAGGAATCCATGGGGAACTGCATGGATTGCCACTTGTGACTTTACTGTAACTATTTGCCCTGGTGCTGAAAGAGAAAAAAAAAACCAACCAGAAGAGACACCTTCTTTGTTCACTGAACTATGATAGCATCCTTAGAGTCTTGTTTCCCCTTTGACAGACCACATCGTTTGCTCTGTAGCTGAGCCACCATTCATGCTGGCCACCTCAATGGACAATAAATTACCTAGCTCCAAAACAAATCACTGATCCTTTCCTCAGCCTGGTCACTCTGCCACCAACCCCGTCCCCAAATACAGAGGGAACAACCCCTTCCCCAAATACAGAGGGTGCAGGGGATGTGCAAAGGAGATGTGCATCACTTCAAACTGCTCTGGCCATAGACAGAAAATGCCTCATAGCCCCTGCATGGGAGAAGGAAAGAGGTGCTGTATGTTGAGGAGTTTGTCCTGTATTAAGTTCTGCCTACCAACATTCCTTTGCTACAAACCATTGGGTAAACCACCTTAGGCAAAAAGGAGAAAGGCCAAAAGAGTCAATCTGTATGAGTACAACATAAAAATAAAAATAAATTTTAAAAGGGGAAAAAAAACTGGGAAACTGACTATAAATACATCACAGGGTTCTGGTGACACCGTAAAGTACTGGAACTTCACTCTGCCTTGCTTTATTAGGTGTCGGCGGATGTATTTACTGCCCTGTAACTCACAGGTGACTCATTCATTTAGCAGCTCCACTGCAGGAAGAGGGCAGATTTCAATTGCAATTTCCCCTCCTGGGTGGCAAGGGGAAGTTTATAGTCAGAAGTGAAGTTTCAACAACATTATTCCCACTGGATTTACTTCAAAAGAGGCATTGTTATTTTCCTCTTAGTTTAGTTCATGTGAGTAAGCATACAGTCATTTTAACTGCCCTTGCATCTTCAGATGCAAGAGATGGGTGCCTTAAAGGATAATGGTTCCCATCATAAGTTACTCCCTACAGAGATGAGAAAAGCAGTCTTATTTCTTACATAGCTGTTTCTTTTACTACAAGAGCAGAGGGCCACCAGATTCTGCAGGAATGAGAAATAATAAAGCAATTGTTTCTGAGTTTTAGAATCCTAGAAAGAGAGCCAGTTGGCTTCAAGCCCAGGAAAAGTTTGTACTCTACCTTGTTTGTGTCAGCAAGTACAACTCTCTATTTCCTATTAAATCTTAGCTGTTAATTACTTTGCTGGACTCAGAACTGAAAAAGGCAGCTCTGCTTTAAAATCACAGATCTCTCAAACTGGATCCAAAGGGGAATCTCCATTAGCTTGCAGCAATACAGGGTGACTGTATGAGAGATGGCAGCTCTGGCTCCACCCCGCAGAGGCTAACCAGGTACAGCATTAGCTGGTGCTTTGCTCTGTAATAAGGTTAAGAGAATAAGGTCAGCTAGAACAGCCTGCCACCCAAAAGCTTTTCCCAGACTGAACTGTTTCTCTCAAGGTTCAAAACAGTCCCACTCTTTTTTAATAAATGTACTTTTCCAAGAACAAGAAGGAGGGTGAGAACAGGTTCTACTTATGATCTTAAAATAGAGTCTTAAATAAAATAAAATAAACCAGAGGGGAATGCATGCTGTAGAGCTTAGGACTGGCACATAGACACCATTGTCTTTAGCAAACTACTTCAAATACTGCTGAGGACAGCAGTGACCACAAAGCTGGTAAGTTCCTCAGCACTTCTGGCAGAATTAACTGCTCTGAGACTAGTCCCTGGTGCCCCACTGTCCTTGTCATCACTGCCTCTCTGCAGGCAGCCTCAAGAGGCAGGTAAGGCCCAGCGGTGCCAAAGAATTATCAGTGTCTGCTCAACCAGAAGGAAAGGGAAGGGCTGCTCCAGGACAGGGCTGAAGACCACACACACAGAGCTGCTGCTATGCAGCACTTTTTCTGCGTATAACCAACTCATTGCAGTTTCTGTAGCTTCCAGTTTTATTCTGCACCTTTGAAAAAAGAGGAGTCTATCCTCAGGGTGCCTGTGCTTTCCTTTAGCAACCAGCAAGCCCAGTTACCTACAAAAGCTGAGGCATATGCCTCACATGTCACCAGTGACATATGACAGGCCTAATTCCCTTTTCAGCTCCGCTCCAAGGGACCACAGTTTGCCACAAGCAGCTGATACACAAGGCTTTGAAGGCCAGTTTTGTTCTCATTTATGTCAGGGTGAATAAATTCAACAGAGGCAGGGGATTGACATCAGTGAAGGGAGAGATCTGACCCTTGATGTTCATTTGTGAGAAGAGAAATGCAGGGTGATTACACCCAGTTAGCCTGGGCTAGCAGTAAGTTAGCCAAAAGCAACAGTAACCACTGGGAGCTTCTGACAGAAGATGAGGGTCACAAATTCAGATCTGTCAAGCATCCAATTTAAGGGCCAGAACCCTTGCAAAGGTCAGACTTTTATTTTCTAAAATTTCACACCTACAGTCCTATGTTGGTGGAAACAAGCAAGAAGAAGCGTGGTGGACACACACAAACATAACAATATATCTCATTTTGATAAGCATTAATCCATTCTAATTGGGAAAGAGGTGATGTCAGAACTTGCTAATGCAAACTGACAGTAGCATGTTAGAACTGTCCCTGTTTACTAGCTAACATAAAAAGGACAATCCAGTGTACTCAGCACTATGTAAATAACAGAAGCAGAAAGCCCTTTCCCCAGAGAGCTTACAGACTTGCAGGAAAGGCATGAGCCAACATATGTTGGACCAGCTTTATGAGCAAAATGTACCTTTTGTGGCTTAAGTTTGCTATTCTGTGATCCTAAGAGAATGGAAAGGCTAGGATACTGGCAATAGTGGCTTCACACAGGAGTGACTCGTTCAACTGCTTTCATCCCTGAGCTCTTAAGTCCCCTTTTGAACATTTTTGCTGAACATGCTGCAGAGGTACCCATGGCTTACCTGCACAGGACACCAGCAAACATCTTCTCTCCTAAAGATGTCCAAAAAATTAGGACAAGATCCTTCTCAAACTCTAGAGCCTCTACCAGATCAATAATTATGAGTGTGCTTTGTGTTAAAGGAAGGATGCCTAGGTTTGGTTTACTTAAACCATCGGGAGGAGCTCCTGCTATTCAAGTACCCACCCTTTTGTCTCACAAACACTTTAATCCCTGCCTCCAGGGTACTTTATCAAAGTGGGCTAAGCAGGCTCTCCTCAGTCTGTCAGCAGTGTGCTGACAAGCAGACTGCCATCTTACACCAGAAAAAGGATCCTGCATGGCTGAAGATTTCTTTCCTCCAGGAAGGCTGGAACTGCTTCTATCCCTTTTGCTCTCAGTAGAAGCTGGGCTCAATGGCAGCTGCTCAGATCTTGTCAGGCAGAGAAACAGAACCCGCTTCTATTTCTTCTATCATTTCAGGCAACGTGACTTTTTATCAAAGGTTTGTTCAGACCCAAAGATTACAGAAACAGGAAGACCAGCCAAGTTTGAAGGAATCAGGGTTGCCCACTGCTCGACCTTAGATAGTTACCGAATCGCCAATAAAGGAAAGGAGCCCAATGGTTTAATTGTGAGGCATTTCTGTCACATATTAACTCTTCAGAACCTCTACTATCTATGTTACGCTAGGGATGCCAGAATAAAATGGTAGTGACCTGCTGCATGTAGTGAGAACTGATTTCCACCATCTGTAACAGCCCTCTCCTACAGGACAACTACTTTCTAACCAACTCTGTGATTAGTCCGATTTTCTGTCGAGCCAAATGAATCTCTAGCATAACTCCTAGCAACTGACACTATGGATGCATATAGCTACTACTACTCTTATGGAAACACATAGCTTGCTCTCTCTGTAGCTGGAATCAGTGTTGGCAAGCCTAAGGTGAAGGCAAACAGCCTGTTCCCAGCCTAGGTGTGAGCCTTTTCCTGGGATAACACGCTGCTGCAATCCCTTGCCTTTACTCACTCTCATAACAGCAAGAGGTTAGACACACCGGCAGGTCACAGAGGAGGATGTGTGACCTACTGTCATCTTGGCTGCATCTATTCTCTACATCTAGATTTAGATCTCTGAGGTCTGCCAGTCCAGGACCTTACACGCTAGTGCTAAATATTAGCACTGCAGAACTAACATTTATGTCATAAATTCTTAGTGTGGAAGAAAAGAGCTGGGCAATTATTTTTTAAGAGCTCTCAGTTTTAAAACTTAAATAGTACCTGAAAGGCCGAAGGGAAAAGAGATGGGATAGAGGGGGTTTAAATACCTGCTGCACTAAATAGGGAACTATTTTCAATTTTAGCCATGAGGTTAGAAAGAAGACCTTTATTTTCTGTTTGCACTCAAAGAAATCTTGCCTGATACGAGAGAAAAAGCTGGAAAAACTGTTGCTTTAAACTGGCTTCTGTGCTAATGAAAAGCGAGCTGTCTAATAGACACTTTCCCCTCTGCTTCTCTTCTCTCTTCCACCTATCATCTTGCCTGGCTTTTGCCTGTAATCACCTGTTCAGGGCACAGCAGTAACTGCCAGGTGACTGGTGTTTGCTGTAGCCTCCCGACCACCCAAAAAATACAATAAAATAAATAAAAAAGAATTAAAAGAAAAGCAAAGCAAGATGTATGGGGAAAATCTTCCCATGACACAAGTGTCTCACCGCCAGCCAAAGAGTGAAACATCTCCTGCGGCCATGCCTGCTCGTGTGGGAGCTGCTAGTAGGTGTAATTTCCTAAGATGTATACCTTGTCAGTGTGTAGAAGATGAAGAGAAAAAGAAGGTCAGAGCAGCCAAAGCTAAAAAATTGGCAGGACAAAAGAAGACACTGTGGAGAACAATTCTTCTGCTTTTAACCCTGAAAGAGCCCACGCTGTACAGTCTATGGCAAAACAACGTACTGGCTAACGCGTAACGAACCGTAAGAGCATTAGATGGCCTTCTCCTCACCCAAAAGGAAACAGCTGGTTTTGCATCTGGTGCCTGTGCAACGCAGCCTGCACAGGGTGGTACATGGTATGCAGTCCAGTTGCTCTCAGTCACAGTACAAATTAATTTTATCTCTGCCAAGTAACTAGGCTCATAACAGAGAACACAACCAGGAACTTCAGGAGGCTGTATAGTCCATCTCTCTGCACCAAGGTAGGATAGACTTTACCTACAACGTTCTTGGTGATGTGCCTGACTTGCAAGGATGAAGAAGCAATGCCTCTGGATGCAATACATACCAGTGTTCAACCTCATCAACAGATATTTTTTTTTCCTTTTCACAAATGTGCTGTAGTCAAAGAAGTGTCTTGTGGCACCTAGAAATTCCAAATGCATTGACTGGGGTATAATTAATATTAGCTTTCCTTCTGCCTAGATATAAACATAATAAAATACTGTAACAGCAGCATAGGATATATTGCAACACTGTGATGGTATTTATTAGTGTTTCATTAAGTATGTGAGCAACGTGACCACCAACCGGGCAAGCAAGGCCTGGGTTAGTTGTCCATAGGAGGCATCTGACAAAAAGTTGCAACAAAGGGTAAAATGAGTGTAAGGTATGTGAAAAGGCTGGGCATCCTGCTGAATACACAAGAAGCATGTCCAGGAAAAAAAGAACAAGAGAAGCGGCACTGTTAACGGTTCAAGATCCCAGTTCTGAGGGAGTGAAAGGGGGAGCTGGATGTGGAAGATGACAAGCCAGCATCACTTCCATCTCCTCCTTCTCACCTCTTCTTCTGCAGCTAAGGCCATCAAGCACAGTGGCTGCCTGTGCTAACCACAGAGAATCAGCTCTGTGGTACTGTGTAGTCATAGTTAATTTAGGGCATAAATGTTAAAGACTTAAGACTTTTGTATATAAAGCAACAATTAATTATAATGATTGAGAATTAACCATTATCACAAAGTGTGTTGCTAATTAATGAGTTCTGTAAAGTTTCATTTTAAAGTTTAAAAATGGCCTGATGTATCAGTCTTCTAAACATTCCCTTCCTAGCAATCTGAAATTCCCTCACACACACACACACACACACATTTTCAGTTGCAGTATCACCATCTGTTCTTTCTTGCCCCATCATAGAAGAAAGATTATTTCCTTCCTCTTTACAGATATCTTTTACATATTTGAAGACTTCTGCTATGTCTTTCTTCCCTAGACAAGGACACTTCCTTTAGCATTTCTCAGAGATCCATGGGTTTTAGATCGTGCTCATTATTGCTAGTTTCCCGGAGACTTTTTCTAAATATCTATATTCTTCTTGAAGTACAGTGCCCCAGATTGAATGCAATCCTTCAGATGAAGTCTCATGAGCCCTGCATACAGAGGAACAATTATTTCATGTATCTCATTGATGATACTGTTTACATTACTTGTAAAATGTTTGTCCCTCTTGCATAGCAGGAGGGCTTATGTCAGCACCCTGCTAGCTATTTCCAGTGTGACATTCTAGAACACAGAAAATAGGGCTGAGCCCAGGTCCACAGGTTCCTGGGCCTTCTTCACTGAGATTTTTATAATGTTTGGCAACTTTCAAAAAATATAGCTTAGGTCACTGCAGCATTATGCTGGGAGGGACAGTAGTACTGCATCTACTACTGGTACCCTGCTGATGTATTTAATACCACTGAGGACAGGCCCTGGCTTCAAGGCATGCAACACACCCAAATCAAGCAGATGGAAGCAAAACATACTCCGGGTCTGTTTGCAGCAACCATCAGAGGACTTACTGGGACACTTGGTTTCCATCAGAGAAGCTCAATAAAAGCACAACAGTGAGAATAAACATAAGGAGTATGAACGGCTTTAAAAACATTTCTCTCCTTGTGAAGCATCTCACTCTCCTATTGTTCCCCAGGGCCTCAAACTCCCCTCCACCCTCACAAGCTCCTTCAGCGCAGCAGGTCTCCTGAGACACCAGCAGTTTCCTCGTCTTGTCAATTCTACCACCCTGCCTGTGATTCAAAGAATGTTTGTGCTAGTCACATGGATGCAAAAAGCCTGCTTCCTGGTACTGAACACTTCCCTTTACCCAGCACCCTTGAGTCTGAGCAAAATGGGAGGGTGTTTGTGTAGGGGGAGGCACCCAGCAGCAATAAACCCCACTGGAGCTGCAAATGCCAACACCAGAGCAAGCACAGACATCAGGAGCACGTGGGCTTTACACATCAGGCAGCCGTGAAAATTGGGAAGTGGAAACAAAGAAGGAGATGGAGGAACATACTCCCTCACTGATAGGCTGTATATGACAGATAAGGCAAAAATTGCTCCCAACATGGATGTGCTATTTATTGGACAGGACCGACAAAAAACTCCAGCTACTCACTGGAAAGTGCCAAGGGAAAAGCTAATGATCGGGATGCAGGGATTATGTTGAAGGCAGATGCACAGGAGGCCATGTGCCTGTACACATGGCACACACATATTTCTACTTCTCTCCCTCTCTCCTCTCTAGCCTCTTTGTTCCTCTGGCTATCAGCCAGAGACAACTACAGAAGAAACCAGAAAAGGGGGAAATAGGGAAATTCCTGCATAAACCACAGAGGGAGCTCACCTGAAGATCACACTTTTTCTGCCCCCTCTCCCCCCACTTTCTTCTGGACTTCTGGTTGGTCATAACAAATGCCACCTGCATCCTGGTCCAATTCCTCCCTTAAATCCCCCCTTAAATTATAATTAGGTCTGCATGGTTTCAAACTGGATGCCACGATTCACCCTCGCCCCCCCACCCTTTTCCCAGCCACCAAAAGCGAGCACTCGAGGTGCAACACACAGTCTGTCATTGACTCCTCCAAGGTACTGGGAGAAGTATGGTGGGTACTATGAGGATGAAAGAAATCTGAGTGGTCTTCATGATGACTAACCCTGAATCATTTTGTTGCCTTCTTCATCTCTGCATTCTGATCTCCTCCTGCACAGAAATCAGAAGGTAGCTATTCCGTGACAGCCTAAGCTACCAAAAATCCCCCAAAGAGACAGAAAGCAATATGTAATCAACAGAATAAACAGATATGCAGATGCTCTGTATAACACCTTTTCTTGCACTGAGATGCTTCTTACCCACTACCAGCCCCCTACACTAGATGTAATCCTCAGAAATGTAGCAGCAGGCAGATAAAAAGAGGCCATCTGATATTCCTGGCTACCTGAAAACACGTTCTACAAGCAGCAGAACTACAAAAATAAATGAGTAGGAAATGAGGCTTCATGATTCCCCTTTGTCACCCTCCTCATACTCACCAAAATAACGTGACCACATCACCCTCAGTTCCCTCCCGCATTCTCTCACACTCTCTCCTCTGATGTGCTCAGATTTTTGTCACATTTCCTTACCCCCCCATAACACATTTCATTTCCTTCCCTCATCGTGCCTTGCTTTGGCCAGGGAAGTGGCAGCCCGTGTTGTGGCAGGCTCAGAGATGGAAGCCTACCAGCTGGTGGACCAGCCCTCATGTCTCAGCAGGGAGGAGGCACAAGTTCTGAAGGAGTTCAGTATTTCTGGGGTTTCAACGCTCCTGTCAAATGGTGTGGTTGCTGGCCAGGCAACCAAAGGAGCAATGGCTGGAGTGATTGATTGTAGAAGCATCATTTTCATAGAAAATTAGACAAAAATAACACTCTATTTCCACACTAGTACAGTGTGGCCTCAGTGGTGTGACAGCTGAACTTGCAGGATGTCAGCTTCTCACTATGGGCTGTATTGCAATAAACCTTTTATAAAAGGAGTACCAGAGCCAAAGACTATGGTACAAGAGATGGGTAATTCAGCATCTTAGATCTGTGCTGTGTATATATGGTAACGAGGCATGTTTTAGTTCAAGGACAACCAAAGTAGCAGCACCAGAGGGAAACCTTCCAAGGTGAGTAATGCTGTGCCACTTGGATCAAACATTACTCTCTGCTGGAAATGGGAAATTTCATCTAGTGCTGGACCACCAAGGACACAAAGGCAGGGAGACTGCCCCTTTTCTCCACCTGCAAACATTGTGTCAGTGCCAACCACTGAACAGAAATCGCATGGGGAAGAGAAATAAACTCTCAAATGCAGTTTGAGGTAGCAGGAAAATACTACACAAAAGTGAATTTTTCAAAACTAGTATGACAGCACGTTTCCAAATTCTGTTGGGGAAATAGGTGGCATCAGAGGAGAGCCATCTGTTGGCTGTTTGTGGGTTCTGTGAGACTCTGATCTGGCCCCAGAAATACCACTGAGATTTAAAGAACTTATTAAGAACATTTTTATCTAAAGAATTGCGTCCCTGGAAAGCTTCTGCTCTCAACAGAGGATGGTCTAATCATTTTGTTTTGCTTCTTCCCAGCGAGCTGTATTGCCACAAATCTCTCTCATTATCAGGTTTTCTTAGGTCGCTAGTTATAGGCTGAAAATAATACATTTCCAGATGTTTATACAGAGCTTATATTAGCTTAGGTTATGTAAGTCATGATAAAAAAGTTTATAGGGTTAAAATCAGACTAGACAAAGCACTAAGACTAGCCCAGGCAACAGTCCCATGCAGTCCAAATAGGACAGCTGGCATTTAGCAGGTATTTTTACCTCCATCCATCTTCATTTTTCTCCCTCCCTATCGCCCATTTTTGTAATTGCCCATCCCATCCTGCACAGGAACGCACACAGGCTCACCCACTCACTCCCATTTCTTCTCTTGCCAAGAAGAGCATCCTGCGTGGGATTCAGTCATTTGTTGTCCACAGAACTTCTGGTGTGTGTCTCTCTAAATAGCTGACATCTGGAGGAGCTAGATGCTACTTATACCCTCCTTAGCACGATCAGATGCTGCTGAAGAATGTGAACAAAATGCCTTATTTTAAAAATACCTTCTCCTTACCCCTCTGCTTCTTTCTAACAGTTTTATTTGGGTTTGGGTTTTTTTTGTGATTCACAGTCCACTATGTATTAGCCATCAGCTTTCAGAGGTGTTGCTCTTGGGGACACAAAGAGTCCAATATAAAAATACACACCTATAGCAATCCATTCCTCCTGCTGTCCAGCACTCATTTTTATAACATACTCACTGTTTTGTAGGAAAAATGTATCACACTAGAACCCTGCTACAGAGTCAGTGTGCCAACAGTTCTTTAATCACTAGAACCTCTCCTTCCTCTTTATTATTCATCAGAAACGTTAATTTTTACAGCAACTAAATTAGGGGTTTCACAGACTACAGAATTTTCTAACTAAACAAACGTGTTTCACTTAATGATTTTTTTTTCTGTGTCCCAAACAAATCAGGAGTCCACAGTAACTTGACCCTGTAATTAAAGACTGAAAGAAACACAGAAAGGGGAAGATGTTATGTTTACCTCCAGCATGCCTCAATTTTGAATGCTTGATTTTGCACCAAAACCCCAAATTACTCAGAGCAGGATTATTGTTGGCTTTTATAACGTTCTCTCTCTCACACATATCTATCTATTCATGTGCATGTATAATCATTACTTCAATGGAGTATGCCTTCATTTAAAAAATACAGCTAGGACATACATGCCTCGAGTCACCCAGGCAAGAGAAATACAAACAGCCAGCAAAGTGACGGGTAGCACAGATGCACCTAAATTGATTAAATTGCCGTTGCTAGAACACACACACTGCAATCTCTTTCCCTTTTGGTTTATTCAAGGCACCCTGTCATTCTTCTCCAATCCTTTCCAAAGTGCTCTTGTTAGCAGGTTGAGAGAATTAAGTTAAGTTGACTCACCAATATTAATAGGTCTCTCTAATTCAATAGTGGCATGTTCAGAGAATGCCACCTGCCTTCTCTTTAAGCAAGAGAGACTGAAACAGGGCCAACACTTTTGCCCAGCTGTTTCCAAAGTTAAAATTAGACATGCCTGTTTTAACAGTTGTTTCAGCAGCTGGACACTGGGATGTGGATCAATAAGATTTACTTACGGCTTTCTCCCCTCAGAGTCGATTTTATGATTCAACAGTGTGACTTCAGTGCCTCATCCTGTGTTTAGAGAAATTCGTGCTGAAGGGGAATGAATCAAAAGAGGTCAGGGATGCTCCTCTTCCCCAAAGAAAGATTGCCTACTCTGTGGACCATTGGATTGAGATATACTGGTCTTGATCTAATGGTATACAAGATCTGGAACCAAACCAATGCAGTGATAAGCTGCAGGTATCACAAAACTGCAGGTCTGTGAGGTCTGTACCCTTCCATTAACTCCAATGGCTTGTCAATGTGCGTAGCTAAAGCCAGCAAACGAATTCTGCCAACCTGTCCATTACCGTCTTGGAGTAATGCAGCTAACATGCAAACCCCACTTCCCCAGCATGCAAAGCACAACTGCCCAGTCCCACCAGTTGTCTTCATGTTCAGTGTACACTTCCCCTGCAGAAACTTAGGGCACATTGGGAAAGAAAACACTGAGATATTATAAAAGAACTGACTGTAAAGTAAAAGACAAAATAAATTAGATCTTACAGAAATGACAATGTAAGCATTAGCTGGAGCTGTTTCCCTGAGTTTCCGTATCTAACCAAGTTGCTTGAGACTCCTAATACCTTGTCCTAAAAGGAAGACACAATTTCCTAAAGTTGATGTATTTCACGATCTAGTTCTCTTTGCCTTTTTTCCCTGAGGCAAAATCAGTTTGTACAGTGCTATCCAGAGCCACTTATTCCCAACCCAGTGGCAAACCCTCTGGTGTGACTGTGGGACCAAGTGGTAAACAGAAGCAGCGAGATAAAGTGTGCAAAAACACGAGTTCCCTGAGTTTGTTTTGCAGCTAAGAAAAAGACACAATTCTCAAGACAATTCCCAACAGTTACAGCTGGCCCAGTAGAGTTAGAGTTCCAGTATAATCAGAGGCCATGCATCTATAGCCATGAATGCACTCAGGAGTATAAAGATCTCCCAGAGCACATGCTCATCTGTATGCTCCCCTGGGATGGGCACCTGTGTGTTTTCAAAGAACAAACACGCATGCACATGCATGCATATGAACCCAGACAGGTGCCATGCACATCTACAGAGATCATTGATAACGTACAGAAATGTGTGTAAGGACACAGACATGCCCACACAGCTCAACACCCAAGGGAGTAGTAGATGCCTCACAGCACACTGCATGCCATCAGGTTCTCATCAAATATACTTCAGATTTTCTCTTACAAAAAGAAAATGGGTGGAGGAGAGAGACTACTTGGTTGTCAAACCCAGTAATAAATGCTTGTCAAGAGCATTTCTGATGGAATCTAAAGGTGCTTGGGGAAGTGGGGCCACCACGGTCAAACTGCACAAGTTGAGGTCAAGAGCAGTGAAGACAGAGAGAGACAGTGACACAAAGACATTTCCCCTCTGTCTTTCTGGGAAATAATGAACAAATCCTTCAGAGTGATTACTCTGTTACACCTGCTGGCCCTGCTCTCAAGTTGGTATTAGACAGAAGATGCTCTCTATCTTCTCTCAGATTAAATGTGCCTAGCAAAAAAAGCGATCAGAGATTGGCACAATAATTATCTTTCCTCATTAGAAAGCAAGCCCTGGACCTGACTGAATATGACTTCTCTGTCAAGGCCTTTTGTGAGCTGTAATAGTACTCAGCCAACATCAACGGGCACAACACTTCATGTGAACAAAACAAAGCAACATATCAAGTAATCTTGTCTTTTTATTTGCTTTTTCTCTTCTAAGCCTGCTGAGTGAGGTGGGAAGGTGCCAAATTCCTTTTTAACTTGTATGAATGCATCTAAATGTCACAGAAGAGCCTTGTTAAGTGAAAAGCTTTCCAAATGTTTTTTTTTCTCTCCTGTATCTAAAATGGATTGCTCTTTTCTTTCTTTTTTTTTTTTTTAATTAAAAAAGGCACACTCTCTCAGACCACTGCCCTTCACCATTCCTGGGGTCAGCCAACTAACCCACAGCAGAGCTTCCAGTGTTCTCCTTCAGCAGCACTCACCATAATGCAGGGTACGGCTTTGCCCAGGGAAAGGATAAGGCTGAAGACTCCTCCAGCTAGGGCACGAACAGACCTAAGGGGCCTTTCTGTGACAGAACACACGGGGTCCCTCGTTTTGTTTTAAAATACACTTGAAGCATATTCATTGCTTTGGTTCCTTTCTGTTAGCATGAGCCTGAAGACAGTGACTAATCCTCAGATGCTGTGACCCCCAGAGACTGCGGCACAGCCACAGAAAAGGCCGCGCAGAGGCCTGTGCGCCAACACCAGCCCTGCGGTGGAGAGTGCAGCTAGAACAACGTCATTTAAAAAGGGGTGAGTGGGAACCACTCAAGTTGACACACTGGTGCTCATATAGATATGACTCTTGTAGAGACAACGTGCTGAGGAAGATGGGTGGTGTGGTAAATCATCATGGGAGCTGTGTGATAAACAAGCGAGGGCAGACAGCACTGGCTGGAGAATTAGGGTGAACTGCTGAGTCCAACTGTGCTGTGTGGCCTCAATGAATCAGCCCCTTCCCTTTTAGCACAACCAGCCATGGTCCTTTCATCATCCCAAAGGTCACTCCTATCTCCTCAGTCTGGCTCATTCCTCAGTGTGCTCTGTTAAAATACAATAAGAGCTTCAGACTATAGATTGCATTTCTGATCTTACAAGAAAGTCAGGAGAAGCATCCCACTTTGAGTGAAGTATAGGGCTCTGTGTTAATGCGTTACAGTATCCTGCACCACTGCCAAGTGAGCTGTGTGGTCCCAAAAATGGCATGGCATTTAAACAGATGAAACTTATTCAAGTCATCATAGAATCTGCAAGAATACAGGCAACACATATAACCTACAAGAATGCTGGAACGTAACCTGTAAGAGCAGAGTCAGCTACCAAATTTAGGAGAGTTGGCATCGTAGGAGGAGAACTGAAAAGGAACTCTGCCAGCAGCCCCTGCCCATGGTTCCACTGCAGCCTACTCCACTCTCAAGCCGCTTCTGACACCCAAGTCAAGAGAGACCTTCTACACTGGAAAAACAAAATCTCACAAAGGTTATTTTCCTTTTGCACCAGCCTGTCCATTCCCTAGCAGAAATGCGTCCCTTTCTGTTCCAGGCTGCAATCCAGAAGCTTGGATTACTAAAACTACCAGCCTCTGAAGTCCAAATATAGGAGCTGGCCCTTCCAGCACAAAAAAAAAACCCAAAACAAACAAACAAAAAAAAACCTCCAGCAAAAAACCACCACAATTTTTCATTAGTTTTTTTTAAACATAGTAGTATTTATTTTATTTGCCTTTTCATTTTGGATTTGAGGGAGAGGGGAAACTGGGGTGGGGGTGGGGTGTTTTCATGCTTTCATCTGTAATAGCTAGAACATTTCTTTTCAGAAAAATTAAATGAGCAGATACAATGACACACCACGTGCCTGCAGGAGCTCAGATTTTAAGATACACATCAGACACCAGTGGCCACAAAATTAAATTATGCACTAGCAATAAAAAGACATCTCCCATTTAAAAACCAACCAGAATTCTTGATCAGTGAACATTTCAAAATCTCTGTTCTGCAGAGGCACATCCAGGTGTTTGTTAGGCAGATGCAACAGAAGGCTACTTCACTGGAGCAGTGTTTAACTGTTGTGATCATTTAAATATGCATTTATTTGTCTTTGGAGTGAGAAAATTAAAAGCTTAAGGTGGAGTTGTTTTGTGGCCCCACTACTGGTTGCTAGCCTTCTCATCTAGATACAACCTGGGTATGCAAGCAGTGCTCTCCCTTTCCCTGCCTTAGCTTCCCTAAAACTAACCACCCCATGGAATCTGACGTATTTCCTCTGTCTCCTCCCTCCTGTGACCACTTGCCTCTCTCCTTTATCTTTTTTCTTCCTTGTCTCCCTATTTCATGGGCTACAATGGGACAAGGAGCAAGAGTAGCACACGCATAAATCCATCTCTTAACACTGCTCCTCTCAGCATTTCTCAATTTCAGCAAATAGTCCCTTTTTGCTGTTGCAGGCCAGCACCTTATTTGCATAAGGATGCAGGCACATCACTTCTCCTCTTCCACAATACCACAGTCTGCTGGTGAGCCCGAAGAGTTTTAAACAGGGTTATGCTTTAACTCGTGCCCTCGTACAGGCTTGGTGCTCTGCCAGGCAGCTGCAGAATGGATGCACTGAGTGCTGAATATTCCCCGCGCGGCAGGCCAACAGGAGCTCTGAGGGGGTGGCACATCCAAGCTCCTGCAGCTAAAGCCTGGCAGAAAGAACGAGCTTTCCTGCTGCCTTGAAAATGATGGATGTACACAGAGGCTTTGCACGACCTACAGGCATATGATCCCCCATGCTGTTCCCCTGGAACTCTGAGCACAACAAACTGTCACACAAAGGAACGTGTTCAACAGCACAGACCTGGACACTACCTAGAACAAGCAGCAACGTAGAAGGTAATGTAACCCCAGTGCACAGGATCAACCTTTGCTTGTAGGGTGTGTTTACGCATAGAGTCTACATATTCATATGTGAGATTCATGGCTGACACATTCAAGGGGAGGGCAGGAGATAAACTAGCTTGTTCCTTTTGGATAGGGTTAAAGGCTTCTACACTGGTTCAGTGCTCCTTGAGCAAAATAACTGTTTCTCCCACAGATCCCAAAAGACAGTAAGTTCCAGCCTAGCTGCAAATGGTGACAACAGTCCTTTCAGTACTTCTGCTTTAAAAGGAACTCTAAAATTACAGGGTTTTTTTTCATCTTCTAGGAATTAACCAGATCAAATATGCTTGACCTTCTGATGAGAGGGAAATATTGGGGTTTTTTCTAACTGTCAAGGCTTAGACCTGAGAGAGAAGTTGAGGTCATATCCAGCATGAAAGACAAAATTACAAAAACTATGTAGTTTAACCTCAGCAGTCCCCTTGCAAAAGCAGCAATAAGAACCCCTGGCCAGTGTGATCCCAGCAGCCCACATATAATTCACCTCCATGATGTCCCCAAGCAAGGGGTATGCATTTACAGCAAGCCACACACTAAATACAATTTGTGGCCTGCAAGCAATGAGAAGGCACACTGCTAGCAAAGATTAAGGATCAGCACAATTTTTTTGTGTGAGTTGTGCCAGACATTCAGGCAAACCTCCGCTTCTCCTGGGGAAACAGCCTGACAAGGTTACGTAGTACCACTGACATCTCGTTTCCTGTATGGTTGCTAATCGGGCCTATTGGCAAATTTTCACTGCAGTCACAAAATACTGGCATGAACAAATATTTGGTTCCATTCAGCTAAGCTTTCCAAAGTTTTGCAAGTCCCTCATCAGTTATGGAAAAATTTGGATTTGCTGGTTAATAATTTCTGCCAGGTTCATACCGAATACCCAACGATATAATGGTAGCAAGAAGAGACCTCAGTCTCCAACTGCAAAGCTGCTGCCTTGTAGGCTGCAGAACACCTGATGTCCCTAAACCCAGCAGCATGTGAAAACCCCAGCATGCTCTGATCAGCTCTGGCTCTATTCAGTACAGCAGCAGAACGCTCTGGTTTATTCTGCAATGAATGTGTAACCCTGAAAACATATGAAAACACCATTCCAAAATCCACTCCTCCATAAATAAATTGTGTATGATGCAGGGATTGTTCATACGTGTACAATGTATGGTATCAATCTATCCCAAAGGAACTGAGCGCCACAGTGTACATAGAAACCAAGTATTTACTACCTCCAACTTGTGGAGGGCAGAACTGATGCAATGAGGGACAGAACAGACCGCTGAGGTAGTCTCTGCCCCAGACCCCAGCTATTAGATATAGTTTCTCTCCCATCCTCCCACAGCAACCACTGTTACTTTTAACATAGTTGATTTTTAGGCATAAATTCCTGCACCAATACAGCACAAAGGCAGATTCTGCTTTCCATGCCTGTATGTCTTGATACAGCCTCTAATTACACAATCACAGGCTACTCTTTTTGACATGACCTTTCCCTCATCCAGCACGCAGGAAGAATAATGCCTGTTGAAGGTGCCGTGACTTGATACTACATTTTATCTTTGTTGCTCCATTTGTGGCCCCTTCTCTGGCGTGCTCTACTAATCCTGCCTTGAAGAGTAATTTATTTCCACATGGGCCTCTCTGTGATGCCACTCAGCAGAGCACTGGACTGTTTTGCAAAAACTAATTGCTTTGGACAACACCTTTCTGAGGCGATAGGCGCATTTTACAAATGTAGAGCTCAGGAACAGGAGAATTAAGTTAAAATGCCCACTAGTGTTGAATGTGCAATTTCAGATTGCAAATTCTGATTACACGGAGCGCTTAGCATCTTATGGCACCTTACACATTCAGTGTAAGCACATTCAGTGCTGACTTGATTGCTGTTTTCAGGGCTAGATATTGTTTCCAGCCAACAAGCTATGCGATCTCAAGTTGGAGACCGGAACACAAGGAACACATAATTCAGGGATGGCCTGAGAAAAAAAAAAAACTAACCCTATTTTAGCAATTTACCCAGCATCATACCATGACCTCGGGGAAGAAAGAGGGATTGAGATGCCCCTTAATCTGTGCTTTGCTCAAGAGACCTTCCTCCCTTGTAAGAATCCCCTGACTCTCTCGCTACACATCTTGCTTCAGTAAAACAGAATTGGGCATCCTGCATACAAGGCAGACAGTCTGAGTGCTGAGCCCCAACTCCTGCCAGAAGCGGGTTTTTTTGTGGTTTTTTTTTTTTTCCCTGTGAACAGCATGAGGAGAAAATCATAGGGAGGAAAGAACAGGTGAAGATCTCCACAAAGATCACATCATAAAGCCCATACCAAGGGAGCACAAGGTTCACTGGCACTAGCTTTTAAATGCGTGATTTTGGATTGTCCCCAGTATTCTCAGTTTTGTTAAATATGGAAGGGTTGTGGGGTTTGTATCAATATTTACATGTAGATAGAGATCTATTTGTAATTACAGACATATGAACACATACATACACACATAAAACCACATAGCATTCTTTGAAAGTTACTTAAACTTTCAGTGAGTTCCTTTTGATTTAAAGAGATGCCACCATATCTACCAGCATTTCTGGTTTACATTTTTTATTGAACAAACCTAGAACTGAAAACTAGATTTCCTTCAAATTCCCCTACCTGCATGATGCGAGGAAATGAAAATGCCTGTCAGCAAAAGTAATGTGTTTAATACCATGCCAGTCCTAAACATCAGTAGAGATTTCTGTGTATTGCAGATAATTCTATCACCAAGCCATATTGCTCTGTGATGTGCTTTTATCTTTGCTGTAGGATAATATCAATATTTCAAGCATGAGCAAAAGAATGTTTTATGAGATTGATGTGGGAAAATACAGTGACAAGTACATAAAAAAGGGCAGAGAAAAATGCCAGGTAGTCATCATAAATGCCTTCCATTCCCACCAGAATTTTTCTAGTTTATCCAATTCTAATCAACAAGTTGAGGTCCGCTGGGACCCCAGTGACTTTGATAATATTTTTCAGTGCCAAAGAAAAACAGCAAGCAAAAGAGAACACAGATAACAGGATGGTCCTAGAAGCCTAGACAGGACAAAAGGCTGTATTTTGCACTTTTAAGTTGAAGAGAAGTCATTTTCCAAAGGGGGAAATAAAATGGGGAGGAGGGGAGGGGTAGGGGATGCAGGGCAGGTATTAAGCCATTTGCCATACTACACACGTGCCTGAGTAAGGGCCAGATCGAGCAGGGCAAACACCCCCAGGGAACAACCTCTGCAAGTCCACACTGCTGGTGGAGCAGGCAGCTCTCTGGACACTGCTGGAACATGAACACAGAACTGCCTGAACAAGAGGTGGGGTGAATTATCACCTCTTGCCTACCTCTGCAAAGGCCTCAGCTCTTCTGAGGAAAAACTCTCAGTTACAGATACAATTACACCAAGAAAACAAGCTCCTTTACCCAGTACAGCTAAGTGGCTATCTGTGCCCCACGCCAGCACAAGATACCAGCTTGTTTATGTAAGCTCTGCATGGAACTCTTCTGGCAAATCCACCAACACAGACCATTTGTCACCTTGTCTTTTTTCCTTCTTTTTTTTTCTCTGGGACTTGCAATTCCTCCCTATTTGACATCAGAACTGATGACTATTACTTAACCCCTTTCCACATTAACAGCACAGCTGTTCAGACCAGACTGATGTTTCAGTGTAGTTTGGTGTTAGGTACCTCAGCATTTTGATGTTGAACTGAGAACCCTTAACAGGAACCTGAGTTTGAGGAAAAAACTGATCAGCACCCTCTGCAATCAGTTTTAAAACTTAGTTTCCAATCATTAGAACTGAGGTAAATCAAAACCAATAGTTCTATAAATCTTGACTGGTTTGATTGGAAACAAAAGGAAATCTTGCAGCCCCATCTTCTCTAAGGTAATCTCCAAATCTACTGTCCTCTTATCTCCTACTCAACATGTCCCTAAGGACATTTAGACAGTTTTTTAGTCCACCTAGAACAGTGCTCATTTCAAAGCCAATGTGAAGGAAATGCCTAAAAATCTCTTAGAAAATGACTCTCATAATAAGCACTGTACCTTTTACGATGTAACGTTATTACTAGGCAGTAAATTCATTTGTTTCCCCAAATCCCTTTACTAACTTCTTTTAAATACATAAATAAAAGGGGGGAATTTCAGTGAATATTATTTCACAGTATGTGGATCTGAGACGTTTTAATAAGAAATGTACCTCCAGGCTAAGAGGTATGAATTGTACACCGAAGGGAATGGTTTAATACACTGTTTAATGCTATCATCAAAACTGATGATAACATGATGGCTTTTATACATTTCAACATTTCTTTAGAGCTGGGGAAGATGAAAGAGAGCACCATATTTGTATATTAGTTAAATGTCAGAAGTGACACTGAGCCAGCCAGGTGGCACTCCGCTCCTATAGCGTTCCCTCTCCTGACCAAAAAAACACCCTACCTGAACATAGAGAGATACAGGGATTTACTGTGAGAATGATCCCTGGAGAGAACGCCCAGCCTCTCCTGTATACCCCACCAGGTCATGCAGAATGACCCACACCTACCGCATCCTCACATCACATTCTCTTGCTCCTACCTACATTGTGTATTTTCCAAAGCTCTGACACATAGACAAGGCATGACATGTTGGCAACAGCATTTGAAACAGAAGCAAGGTGGACAGGATACTATCATCCACCAGTGTGAACAATCCATGACCATCAGGAGTCCTAAATACCTTTTGCTGGGCAGAGGGATGTGCAAGAGACCAAAGTTTTGGAGAGGCCAGCCACAGCAGCAACCAGTATTAGCTCTTCTATGCAAGGACATGGACAGACCTCCTGAAGCACATGCAGATAGATACTCAACAATACTGTGGCACCACTGAGGATGAAAATAATTCCTTTAGGAGAAGGAAAAGGTTCCTTCATTAGCTATAGCCTTTCTAGCAGGACCTTGCCAGAATAAAACCCTCAACTATATAATATATGATCATACAGAAATTCTTATTTTAGAAGTGTATCCTTATCTTTTTCATAAAGAGGTAGTGGAGGCCAGTAACATGAAGGCAGCAGCCCCCTTCAACTGCCAGCAGCCCACTGCAAGCTACCCAAGCCTTGATGACTCTCCCTTTCCCCAGAAGTATGAGGAGGAGTAGTATTTTCTGGAAGCAATTCTCAATCACCCTGAGAGAGATGCTGCTTCTTGAGCCCAGAACTGCAAGACTAGCAAGTTTTCCACTCTCATATTCTCAAAGATGGGAAAATTGTCAGGGCCCATATGGGAAGTCTCAGGAAAGAATACAGGATTTAACTCTGAGGCACTGGCTATACAAGAGGAGGGTGAGGAAGTAATGTGGCATTAGCTTTATTTAGCCCAAAATGCAAGCTCTCAAAACTTCACCAAGCTTGTGATACAGGACTCAGTACGCTCACACAGCACATAGCTGCTTACTGTACTCTTATGGACTCAGGTTGGCCAGGTAGTTTCTCAGTCTTTGAGATACTATTGTAAAGGCAATGCTTTTAAACTTCTAAGAGGCCATGTAAAGTTAACCTTTCAGTGTCCTGTAGCAAAAACTACTCTAGCAAAAAGTGTGCAGGTTCTAGCAAAAAGTATTAGCTTGTACATAAATGTTTTCACTTGCTTTTTTATTCTTCCAATGAACAGCAACTCCCTATGGTCCTGTTAACTGGGAACAGTAAAGACAGCTTGCACTTGTCAACAGAAGTAGGTTTTACACCTAACAATAAAGCATTCTGGCATTTTACAATGTCTATTAGTTCTTAGCTTTATACCCCTTAAGAGGGATGCTGGCACTTTTACACATTTGCTGGGGGTAAATGGGGAGTGCCTGAAAGCACCCTGTGCCCACTCTCTGGAGAGCAGGGACTTGGCTCATTCCAAGGCACATCATTATCTTCTTGAGGAGACAGCATCTCCAAGTCATCAGGAACATTTTCCAAGCCAGTGTTTAGACATATCAAACATATAGGATAACATCCCGGTTTGTCTTATGTTGGGATCCTGGTTTCCCCTTCTCTTTCTAATCAAGACCTCTGATTTCCATGGCAGTGGAAAAAAATCTAGGCCAAGACGGTATGGGGGAGCACGAGATAGGAATTCCTAAGAGGAAGCATATGCCTGATGAAGGTTCTCATGAAGGTCAGACAGAGCCCATGTGAGGCTACTGACTTCAAGTGCGTCTGTCTCTCTTCCATCTTGCTAGAGAGCATGTTTTCTATATGGGACAAGTAAAAAACCAGAAAGCTTTTCTAGATTGAGTTGAAAGTTGGAGTCTTCTCCTTTTCATAGCTGAAGAGTCCTAACCAAGTGTTTTCATATCAAGCTAAGTTTGGTGAAAAGGTCAGGGAAGTCTAGCCCAAGGTAACGTCTAGTCTTAGCACAGGGATGAGGAATAAAGAATTTCCATGATTTTAGACAGCAGGGCTGTTTTAGAAAGTACTAGTTCTTAGTTCTGAAGTACACGTGTGCAGGGGCAGCAAGCAAATTATGCAGGTGCTCAATCCAAGTTTCTGAGCTGCCCCAACCTCCCCTCGCTTCCCTCTCCACACATCTCAGGCCTTCCTCCAGTGCTCCTGTGAATTCTTAGACCTGACTTCTCCCAGAACTGATCTGTGTTTATTTAAATGTGTGTGAAAACACATTTGTATTTATTTACTTCAATGTAAATATCTTCATGGGCTTCATGAGAGACAGGACTGTTTTTTCCCCCAAGAATGAAAACATAGTACATTTTAGATTTGGTTATTTACCTAAATAATAAATAGCTGGTATTTTGATATAATCCGGTCTTAACTCAGTGCCTAAGACAGTACACTATCAGGATTTAAAGCTGCTTCAGGAAATGAAGATCTCAAGTTTATAAACACAGTTAGTTTGTTATAGCTCTGATAGGCTTTCCTCTTCCACTTCTCTGTAGCTTCAAAAAAACCCAACAAACCCAGTAACATATTATTATTTCCTAGCTAGGTGCTACGAGCACTGCATCAAAGCTGCAAATTTCACAGTGGGTGGGTTTTTGTGGGGTTTTTTTTTGTTGTTGTTGTTGTAAAAAGAAGTTGATTTTGGACTTAAAACTGTATGTGTAATCAAGCACTGCACTTGTGGATTCTCTCTGAGCGCTGACCCAGCCAAGCACTGCTCTGCAGCTCCTCACTGCTGCTCCGCCATCATGCCACAGCTGATCTCTAACTCTTCCTCCTGTGAGTTATTCATTGCCTCTCCTCGTGCTCATCTGCTGGTTATTTATAAATTAAACTCCACTATCACAGCATTCACTAGCTTCCCTGAAACAGGGTCTAAATCTGCAGAATAAAATGCTGAAGTTGCACAAATAGTCCTTGCATTGGGGAAAAAAAATAAAATCCCATTTCAGAAACAGCAGAGTTACTGTGGATATGTGAAGTATTTCCACTTGGGGCTATTCTCAGCTTCGCCATTTGATGCAGCCATTTTGGACTTTCAGCAGGCATGAGGGCACAAACTAGCTTACTGAGAGTCATTTGCACATATGATGATAAAGTCCTGGTTTGCAATATACTGGAAAAGCAATCACCACCAGTAGGCAGTTTAGCTTCAGAAAGCCTCTGCATAAGTAAGGGACTGGAGGCTGAAAATCCCTAGGCATCTTACAGCCATACTCTGTGAGAAATAAGCCCTAGGGACCAGATCCTCAGGTACAAGTCTTCACATTCCCACTGCCTTTGGAAAGTCCTTCTAATTTATACCAACTGAGGAATCAGCTTTTAAATGTGTAGCCATCATAATTCTCTCCCTACGATACCTCGAATAAAATGAGCACGATAAAAACTAAAAGTGTATGAAAAGGAAACGAGTCCTGCTCTGCCTCATGACAGCAAGAACCTGAAAAAAGCAGAGCTTGGAATAGTGGCTTCAGATCTGCCCTGATACACAGAGCAAAACCTGGCCAAGGCGACCTCCAGAATTAGGTGCATGACTCTTGGTCCATTTTCTCATCTCTGTTACGCTTTCTTCCTGACCTTGGGTAAGTTGATTAACCACTCTTTTATAAGTTTCTCTAACTATGGTATGACTCTGTACCTCCCGTAGAGGTTGTGGTGCTTAATTGGCCAATATCTCTCAAATACCTGAAGTGCTTTAGATGAAATATGTTGTGCAAGAGAAATAATTGAAGTCAATGGAGCTGTGACAACTGACACTAGCTGAAGATCTTCCCCCTGGTGTTTAATACGATCAGAAGGAGGCTTAGTAGAAATGACAGGAAGCCAGAGAGACATTTGGTGGTAATAAGATCATAAATGAGTCAAAGGGGTTACTATTTGCTGTGGTAATACTCAGCATTTTTCATCTTCCAGGCACTCTATCAGCATCCATTAATTCTCAGACCTCCCCTTAAAGAGAGATCTGTATTATGTCCCCCATTATACAGATAAGAAAAATCAGGCAGACGGGTGATGTGACTTATCCGACAGAACAAGATGTGAGAAAATTTGAGCCCCTGGCTCCTAAGCCTATTCTCAGGGCTCCCTTTCCACCACTCTTCTGTTACGTATGTATTTCCTTATCTTTCTGGTTCAATAATGAAAGCCCATCTCCTGCTCCTTTCTCTGCAAGCATCCCAGGCTAATTCCCTGTTAGATACTGCTCAGATGCTCTTCTGTAAACTTCTCAAAGCTTGCAGGCAGGAAGCAAAGCTGAGGGGAACGCCACAGAGCTGAGCAGCCTCCTTGTCCCAACAGCCCCTTTCCCCAAGCACCGAGAAAGAAGGAATGGTACCTGTGCCCTGCAACTATGTTCCACTGCTCACTCTCAGTCCCACACAGCACCTGGCTGCTCCACTGCAACTTCTCAGAAGCAGTTTATTGGAATATGCTGGGACAGGGTCTGTCACTTCAGGCTGCCTAATGCTCGTTGCAGGAAGAAATTCGTGACCTGCTTAAACCCCTAGGAAAAATTACTGTGGGTACTCCAGCTCTCTCCAGCCTGCCATTAGAGGATGCTAGCTGGGGTTACATAAGTGTGCTAGCCAAATCCAGTTGTTTTCAGGGACCTCAACCACAGCCACTTGGCTCTGCTTCCACCCTCCCCTGCAATAGGTGCCTGACTGGGTTTTTGGGTGCTCAGTCTGAATAATAGCCTCAAGAGGAATCTCTGTGGATTAGTTTCTATGTAGAGGGAATGTATGTATTTGAATCAGTACCCTACTTGAAAATTCAAAAGTATCATAGTGCCTGGATGCTGCTGGGATGAAGTGTCCAGCAGATGGAAGAGTAACATGAAATGGGACAAATTATTCAACTATGATAATGTTATAAATCTGCAACAGTCCCAGAGAATGCAGTTGACTTTACAATAAAGACTTCCACTGCTGCTTACAGCAACCACGCTACAGCAGTATTTGGAGTAATTACCCTTGAATGCTAGAAGTGGCATACCCCAGATTTACACTCACAGTTCAGAAAGCAGAGCTTTGGCTACGTTAGCTCTACTTAAACAATAGCTCAAAATGGGATGAAGGAGAAAATATGAAACACCGCCCAATCAAACCTCAGTTCTTCTGATGACGCCACAACAAGCCACATTTGTACATGTTACTTCCTGGCTATCTGCAGCACAAGGGAAGCAAGCTTTTTTCCCCTTTAAAATCCAAGCAAAACCATTTTAATTGCAACAAAAGTGCAAATTTTGGTCCAGATTAAATTTCAGGGAAAAAGTGAGTAAAATAAAATGTAAATAAAAAGTAAAATGTGTGACTGGATAATAAATTCTCCTTTTTTGAGGTTTTCACAGAACAGAAAGGGAAAGAAGGATGCATATTTGCACTTGCTGACACTTGCATGCTTTGATGGTAACATAACACTTCAGGTGAATCTCTATATATTGAAGAGAGAGAGAACATCAGACACAGACTGTAAAGTTTTTCCTATCCAGAGGAGATGGCAGTCACACTCACACAAAAAATTCTATTAAAAAAAAAAGAGACATTCTTATTTCTGTCCTCTTCTGTGCTCTTTGCTTACTAAAATGTAAAATTCTAGGCATTTCATTCAGATGTTGTTTGTTACAACAGAAACTAACTCCCTGATAAAAGTTTAACTCAAAGCCGAGAGACGGGATTCAGCCAGGGGGGCCTCTGACACTGACTCCCTCTATAACCTTAGGAAAATACCTTATTTCTTGTGTTCCTCCACTGGGAGCTATTAGAGCCAATTCATTAACATGCATAAATGTGATTTAAGACCATCAGACAGAAAGTCTTAAAGAAAAAGCACTGTCGTCACAGATTTACATTAAATTATCTTAACAAAGTGAATGCAATGCTATCTTTAGTTACAAAGTAGGGAAAAAAAAAAAGGTAGGCAGGCAGAGTCACACCATCTGATAACTAACGCAGCAGGGAGATCTGTGACAGGTAGATGAACAGATTCACAACAGCTAAAGCTTCAGAGGCTTTGTGCAAAACTACAGGTGAAAGCAATGACATGTTTCATTTAGAGGCTTGCTCAGAGCTCATCTCCTAATACTGTTTGTTTGAAAAAACAGAAGGGAGAGAAGGTAGCAATTACCATTGGGGAAAACATAAAAGATGACTGCTGTGCGTGTGCCAGGCGCTGGGGAAAATTACTACCTTTGTCTTTAGCTCAGAGATGAGATTCTCCCTGCAGCCAAACAGAAGCTACTCTGGAAAAGCAAAGTCCAGCTAAATTTAAGAAGAGAAGGTGAGAAATTCAACTGGATCAGAAACAGAGCCATTCACAAGCAATTTTTGGACAGAAAAGTTTTGCTAACAGTCTAGGCTGTGTACCACAGCTGACCAGCCTTCTCCATTTCAGGAGCTCTAGCAGGTTACTGATGGGGATCACCCAGGATGTCAATGGGAAGCTGAGCAGTCACAAACACAAGGGAGGTTGTCCCAGTTGACACTGGGCTTTTTGGATGCACTTAGGTGAAGGATAGCCCTGTGCTGCTGAGATTGTACTTTCAAAAGTATGGGAACAAGTTCCAGGATTTTCCTTTTCCTTGGCAGCACTGGTCCAGAACTGTCTGTTCAGCGGGCATATCCCAAACAAAACAATGGCTTACTGGGTATGTAAGCTTTTCATACTTACGCCTAGATTCTTCCATATGACTACTGGCTTGGAGGGAAAGATCTTGACAGCCCCATCCCCCCAAAAAAAAAAAGAAAGAGAGAAAGAAATGCAGCACAAAAGCCCAAGGGAAATAGGGCTAGACTGTAACGAGAAAAAGGAATAAATAAATGGGAAGCGGTGTGCAAGCAGCACTTAAGTCTGTGTGAGGTTAACACTAACCACTTACTCCAAGCTAAATAAATGCTGCCTGGGGATTGCGATTAGAGCAGGCAGCTCAGGGGAGGCAGCAGCTCCTCAAAGCTGGAGCCAGGAGGAAGCTCTGGGAGCTTGGCAGTGTGGTGTGCATTTTTGAGCACTAGCCCCATCTGACCAGAAGGAACATGATGTTCACAATAAGGGTGCAAGCACTCCACTCCCCTACCGCATCTACCCAACACAGTACCATCACGCTGTACAGAGATGTCATGTCGTTCTGCCACATTACCATCAAGGAGTCTCAGTGCGACCGGAGGTGTCACACGTCCTGCCCAAACTGACCACGTCATGCAGACAGCAGCTTGAAATGCCTCCTTCCAGCTTTACAGCCCCGGCTCAGAGACAAATGAGCAGGCAGTCAAATGCAGATCGAAATCCTCCTCTGAATACACTGCCTCTTCTGTAATACCTTTGCTTTTTTCAGAAGCAGGTAGTGGGTAAGACTGCTCAGGCACAGCCCACAGTGAGAAGCAGCAGCCAAATTATTAATTTAGTTCTTCTGATTCTTACTACATTCTACCTCCAGGTACGTAATCAGGCTTTTATTCACCTAACTGCTTTATCCTCTAACAAGCTATTCATCTGAAGAGTTTTCACTGCAGGATTTCCACTGTAAGGATCTTTTTTGTTGTGTTAGAGAAGGAATTCACTGCTTCAGTGCAACACTTTTGCTCATTAAAAATAATTTCTCAGTGAGTTTGGTTGCGATAGCTCTTCAGTCGTATTACAGGCCCTGTTGCAGCATTAGCTCCAGAGAACTTGCTAAAGACCAGCAGGGAAAATGAAAGGCAGAAGAGAAGAAAAGAAGCTGGAAGGGCAAGACAGATTGCTAGCAAATTATAAACAAGCCCAGACATACTGCTGCCCACTGGGGTACCGATTCGTGCAGCCCTGGGAAATGTGTCTGACCATGAAGTCAGGCTGTACCCTCATGAGAATTTCTCCCCTACTCCCAAATCTAGTTCTCTGTGCATTTTCTCTCCTGCCCCACTCTCTTCTCTGCTCCTTTCCCCCTTGTATCATCCTTGCCTTTCTTCCTTTACTACCACTTCTTCCATGCTCACTAGAGATCCTGCGAAGCTTGCTTTCCGAGCATAGACTCTATCCAATCTTTAGGAAATTTGGTACAGACACTCTGTGGTTTATAGCAGCAAATTTGCTAATACAAGCACATCACCCTAGAGAGAGATGGCATGTTCAGCTGCCAGAGAGCTTACTTCAGCTCCTTTGCTTTTGGAGCAGGCAGGTCCCTCATCAAAAAGTTGTGTGTGTGGTGTGGGGCAGGCCTGCAGCAGCCGCCTTTGTTGCAGTATGTAACATAAACTGACACCTTTCAGCGTAGGTCCCTGTTTTCACATAAATAAAAGAGCTGGCACAGTCTGGAGGTGAAGAAAGATTATTTCAAGATGCAAAGCATGTT